>PVIH01008230.1:45493-93012 GCA_004025045.1 Sigmodon hispidus | reverse complement strand
TGCTCTTCATCTTTAGCCATCAGAGAAATGCAAATCAAAACAACTTTGAGGTACCACCTAACACCTGTTAGATTGGCTAAGATAAAAGGCACAGATGACAGCCTATGTTGGAGAGGATGCGGAGCAAGGGGAACACTCCTCCATTGTTGGTGGGAGTGTAAGCTTGTTCAGCCACTTTGGAATGCAATATGGAGGTTTCTCAGAAAATTGAGATTCAATCTCCCTAAGGACCCAGCAATACCACTTCTGGGTGTATTCCCTAAAGAGGCACATTCACACTCCAAAGGCATTAGCTCAACTATGTTCATAGCAGCATTATTTGTAATAGCAAGAACCTGGAAACAACCTAGATGTCCCTCAAATGAAGAATGGATTAACAAACTGTGGTACATCTACACAATGGAATACTACTCAGTAGTAAGAAAAAACGATATCCTAAAATTCGCAGGCAAATGGATGGATTTGGAGAATATCCTCCTGAGCGAGGTATCACAATCTCAGAGAGATAAGCAGGGGATGTACTCACTCACTAGTGGTCTCTAAACAAACAAACAAGAAAAAAAGCCAAACATGCCCAAGCGGCAAACCACAACTACTGAACAGCTTGGGATCAGAAACATCCTGGACTGACCCTTCGAACACCACTCAAACTATAGGAATACCAGACTCATTCTTGAGGGAGGGGGGACAAAACTGGATTTGGCCAGGAGTGGAGACTGATCCAAGCATTATTGGGTCAGTGGGACCATAGGACTGTCTGCTACCTGCCCAGGGAAGGGATGGGGAGTTGCAGAGAAGAGAAATGTCAAGATGTGGTGGGAGGGGGAAGGGACCTTGAATAAGGATATACAGGGATGGGAAAAAAGATTTCAAAGGGAAAGCTGAACACATAGTAAATATATGTGTAGCAATCTTATTTGCATTACCACCCTTGATAAGCCATGCTTATGAGTCTTATCTTCTTCATAGTTATTGTTAACTTTTCCTCATTTTAAATTCATGTTACTGTTTTTTTTGTTAAATACAAAATAAAGAAGGAACAAAAAAAAGACTCACAAGTGTTTTGCCTCTAAGGCTGAGTCAGGAAACCTCTTTTTCAAAAGCCATGCCTGTGCTTGTCTCCAGCAAACAGGAATTATCCAAGAAAATGCTGCCACTACTAGGAATTAAGCTTTGACTCTGTTCCCTTTTTCCTGTGAAAACAGAGACCATAATTCCACCATATGTAGCTTGTTTCTTATAATGAGTCTTTTTTGAGATGTTGGGCACCAGTCTTAGTTTAAGCTGCTAGCCTCTGACCCACCATTTTGAAATTCAAGTCCCCATGCCTCACCAGGGAATCTCTGTTCTAAAGCTCATATGAGGCACACAACTCGGAAACTGTTTTTTGCTCTAATTCTGTGATCTAGAACACTTTTAAAATTTTTCTCAAGTTTTTTGTGGGTGTATATTACCCATGTTGGGAAGCCATTTGTTATAAATGGTTCTGTCTGACTAGCTCAGTTGGTAGAGCCTGAGACTCTTAATCTCAGGGTTGTGGGTTCATGTCCCACATAGGCACCATTTGTTGTAAATGTTCCTGGCTCAGACTTTCTGGGCCTGGATTAGAGGTTTGTACCCACTCTGTGCCCTGCTTAGCCTCAAATAATAACACACAAGCATATATTGTTTTTGTGCTGATTGACCTAGGGCTGAGGCATATAACTTGCTAGCTCGTTTGTCTGAACTCAACCCATCTTGTTCAGCTGTGTGGCTTGGTACCATTTCTCAGAGCAGCATTTCAGCTTCTTTTCTCTGTATCTGCTCCCATCTCCTTGTCATGTTTCTGGCGGCTCTCTGGCATCTGTGTCTACTCTAAGATGTTCCTGAGTTTTCTTAGCCTGGTAGTCCCATCCATACTTCCTGTTTGCCTTTGGCCAATCAGCTTTTTATTAAACCCATAGGTGGGACAAATATTTACATTACCAGCATAATCCCACTACGTTGATATGAGCTTATTTATTGTCTGTTTTCTCATGGGTGTAGTTAGCCATTGTCAGCTGGAGTTTTCTCTTGGAGCTTTTAACATTCTTTTTTTGTTCTGTGTGTTTCGTGTTTTGATTATTATGTGGTGAGGGATCTTTCTATTTTGATATAATCTATTAGTGTTTTGTGTGCTTCTTGTACCATTAAAGGCATGTGCTTCTTTAGGATAGGATAATTTTCTTCTATGATTTTGTTAAAAGTATTTTGTAGGTCTTTTAGCTTGATATCTTCTTCTATTTCTAATGTTTATAGGCTTGGTCTTTTTATATTGTTCTAAATTTCCTGGATGTTTTTTGTCAGGATTTTCTAGATTTAACATTTCCTTTGACTGATGAGTTTATTTCTTCTATTTGTCTTTAATTCCCGAGTTTCTCTCTTCCATCTCTTGTATTCTGTTGGTAATGTTGCATCTGTAGTTTCTGTTTGCTTACCTAAATTTTCCATTTCCAGAATTCTCTCAGTTTATGTTTTCTTTATTGCTTCTATTTCAATTTTCAGGTCTTGAATGGTTTCATTCATTTCTTTCTACGGTTTTGTTTGTTATTTTCTTGCTTTCTTGACATTTTCTAAGTGATTTATTGATTTCTTCGAATTTTTATTTGTATTTTCCTCTATTTCTTTAGGGGACTTTTTTCCTTTTTAAGGACCTCTATCATCATTCACAGTGGTTTTTAAAGTCATTTTTGTTTTGTTTTATTTTGTTTTTGTGCTTCAGCTGTGTTTAAATATTCAGGGCTTAATCTAAAGGGATGGCTGGGCTCTGATGGTGACTTATTGATCTAGATAATATTCATTATGTTCTTACATTTAGACATCTAGATTTAGAGTGATTATATGTCTAGGTGCCTATTTCTGGGTTTCTCTTTTTTGCATGAGTGTTTTCTTCCTTGTTTTCTGATTCTTCTCCTGTTGTCTGGCTGTAGTGGCCTGTGGTTAAGTAGAGGATCTTGGCCCAAGTTGAAGGATGGACTTCTGATGGCCTGGATGACCTCCACTTTAGCAGGGGATTGATGCTCAAATTAGCAGATATAGTTCTTGTACTGTGCATGGCCTCTTATCTGGCCATATGCTCTCTGAGGTTCAGGATGCTAGCCTGGCTTTTGGTGGGGTAAAAGGTTTCTGCCTGGTTTTCAGGGAAGTGACCTGGTTTCAGGTACAAGATGCTGGTTTGGCCTCTGGTGGAGTAGAAGGCTTCTGTCAAAGGTGTGGGCTGGGATATCTCTATTTGGTTACATTATCTCTAATATTTTTCTGTTTAGTTTTTAGTTTGATGGCCTATTTGTGAGAGTGAGGTCTTAAAATCTCCCACTATCAATGTGTGAGGGGCAATATGTGATTTAAGTGTAAAAATGTTTATTTTATGAGCCTAAATGCCCTTGTATTTGGAGCATAGATGTTAAGAATTTAATTGTCATATTGGTGAATTTTTCCTTTAATGAGTTTGTAGTGTCCTTCCCCATCTCTTTTGATAAATTTTGCTTTGATGTCTATTTTGTTAGATATTAAAATGACTACACCAACTTGCTTCTTAGGGCCATTTGTTTGGAATACCTTTTTTTAACCCTTTACCCTGAGGTAATGTCTATCTTTGATATTGAAGTCTGTTTCTTGAATTCAGCAACAGAATGGATCTGTTTTTGCATCCATTTTGTTAGTCTGTGTCTTTTTATTGGAGAACTGAGACCATTGATACTGAGAGATATTGATGACCAGTGGTTGTTGGTTCCTGTTATTTTGTTTTGGGTGGTGATATGCTGGTGGTGCTGCTATTGGTGGTGTTTGGAGTGTTTATTTCTTTTCTTTTTATTTTGCTGGTTTTAGATTATTTATTTTCTGTGTTTCATGGGTGCAGATAACTTCTTCTAGTGAAAGTTTTTTTTTTCTAGCATCTTATATAGGACTGAGTTTGTGAATTGATATTGTTTAAATTATTTATTTCCTTCAAGTGTTTGTTTTTTTTCCCCTTGGCTTTCTTTACAGAATTAATTCATTTCCTATAATTTTTTGTTTGGTTTCATCCTGGACTTTAACGTGTTTATTCTCTCTCTATTTCAGAGAACTTTCATCATCTTCAGATAGTTGATTATAATGTCTTTTCCTTCCTTGTACTTCACCTATGTTGGAATATTTGGGGTCTGCTGTAATAGGATAGCTGGATACTAGTTTGGACATATTGCTCTGCCTATTATTGTGTTTCTTATGCTGGTATCTAGGCATCTGGGTTTGGGATGATTATAGGTCTAGATTCCTTTAATTCCAGCACACAGGAGGCAGAGGTTGTCAGCAGACCTCTGAACTCTCAGCCAGCCTGGTCTACAAAGTGAGTTTCAGGACAGCAAGAGCTAAACAAAAAAACCCTGTGGGTGTTTTGTTCCTTGATTTCTGTTTCTTCTCTGGATTTTTGGAGAGTATGATGGTTGTGTGTTACCTCTTTACCTGGCCTGCTCATCTGGTGTGTTCACAAGGAATGTCTGCTGGTGTCAAAGACTGGGGTACTGGGATGAATTCAGAGAGAGAAGGTTGGGTAGAAAATCTTTATAATCCCTTGGGGATGGGGTCAGAGAGGGAAGGGGGACCACATCAGGTTCCTGTTCCATAGCTGGGGATGAGACTGGGGGACTGGATCTCAGGAACAGTAGAAGAGGTGTGGATCCTCCTCCAGCTTGGTTTGTTGCTCTGGGAGGACAGCCCTTGGATTGCCAGGGGTGCCTGCTTTGACTAGGATCTGAGACAACTCAGCAAATGAGGAAGAAGGTTAGAAGGGGAAGATGGGAAGGTTGCTGGAGTCAGGGGACAAAGGTTAGGAGGGGATGGAGTGTGGAATTCATAGGAGATTTGGCAGAAGGCTAGTGTTGGGTTTCAGGGGAGAGAACAATGAAGATCTTTGGTTAGCTTGCCTATCTCCTCCCTTCCCTCCAGCTGGTATGTTCCCAGTGATTGTCTGCTGATGTTGGAGGCTGGGATACTGGAATGGGTTGGGGGAAGGTAGGTTGGGGGAGAGATTTATACTCTGTTGGGGTTGGAGATGGTAGCAGGTTGTCTCCCACAGAGTTGGAGTCTTCTTCCCTCTTGTGGCTTCCAGGGGCACCAGTGGTACACAGACATTCATGCATTAACACATCTATACATACACAAAATAAAATAATTAATTTATATCCCTGATAATTAAAAAAAACCCATTAAACAAAAGCAAATGAACCCACTAACTAAATTAACCATCCAGTTCCAGCCAGAAATGTCACTGCTCTGTCATCACTTAAAAAGTGCTTCACTTCATTTTATGGCATCCAAAGATGGAGCACCCAATCATGTGTTATATGTATACATATGAAAGTATACTCTGGGTAGGAGTGTCAGATTTGCAAGCTCTTCATTTTCTCTACTTAATAACTAGGAAACTGTGACCGTAACACCCATCCTGCCTTCTGTGGAATTGTTCCAATGTCACCAGGAAAATCTCCCATCCTGTAAACTTCACTTCCCCAGTTCAATAAAGGCCAAATGGTAGAACAGGTTATTTTGTGATGATAACTTTCTGTATTGACATAAACCTTCAAAAATGTGAAATACTGACTTACAAAGTTTAGTCTTTTCTTTTTATTACACATAACAGCTCTTTAGATAACAATTTAATACGTAAACTTAACTTTTATTGTATTACTTGTGTGTGTGTGTGTGTGTAGTCTCCTCAAACTTTCATGTAGCTATGAGTACAACCATGTACACTATGCCTAGTTTTTGTTAGTTGTTGTTAAAAAAGAAAAATTAGATGAATATTTTTGTTTGATAGCTATATTTACTCTAATTCAGTAATATCTTCAGTAAGCGACAAATGAAAGTACATTTAGAGTTATATCTACTATTGGAAATGGTAATTTTTTATCCAAATTTTAGACATCCATCATGAATTTTACTGGGATCAAGTCCTGTTATGGGGGGAGTTTTTATCTTAGACCTCCTTATATAACACACACAGTTTTCATATTTTTTACATTGATTTCTATCACCTGAAAAGACATATCTTAAGGTTCTAAAATCCTGTTCTTTCTAAAAATTGACCACTTCCTCTTTAATTTCATAACCACTGGATTCCAGTGGAGCAGTTTTCTTGACTTGGGAACTAACAGAGTCATGCTGTTTGATGAGCATTTTCTCTCAGAGTTAACGTGAACATACATGATAAGTTTTAAAAATTTCCAGTTGCTAGATTGCCACTGAGGCAATAAGCCAATCAAGTTGAATTAATAAATCCTGGCTTAATGAACAGAGCAAAGCAATTCTAGGTAATCCTTGGAAAGGCAAGGGAAGAGTTACATGGCAAACACGACTACCAGGCTTTAAGGAGCCAGGAGATGTGGCCTTGAGCAGCCCCAGGAAGGGGCTGGCTTTTGGTGGGTTTCCTCAGGGCCAGGGGTCTGGAAGTGGGGACAGCTTTAGGGGAGTGGCTGCTATTTGGCAGACTTTGAGAGGTCTAGGGAGAGAGAGAAGTTGGGTTTCCACTCAATTAATACATATAAAAAGTTTATCAGAGAGATATTGAGACCAATAATCTAATCCTCTAAATGGTTCCCACTCCTGTGTGTGGTTTAGCATTTATTTATACCTGTAACTGGAGATTTATTTAGTCTTATAGTCGAACTGTCTTTTTACAGATGTGCTTGAGACAGAATTGGAAACTTTTGCTACTTTGATCTATACGAAAAAACCAGCTACTTAGACCACATGGTACAATTAGGGCATTTCTAAGACATTGATGTCATGATGCTTATACATGCTAGTGCAGTCTGTGAGGTAGTTTGAGACATATGGCCTAGGGCAGACATGCAGTCTCTTCAGCCTGTAAACAATAGAAAACAGAAGAATTGTCACTTGTGTGATCTGCAAAGAGAAAAGATGATAGATTTTTGCCTGGCCCATGGCACAGAAAGAGAAACCAATTTAATATGGTTCATTATTTCCCAAATCTATCACGAACTCAGTATAAGTGCACACTTGGTGAAATAGTTTATTTAATTTGCTGTCATTATATTACTCACTATTGTTTGAGTTGGCCGACTGCTTGTAAAAAGAGACTTTTTTTGAAACTGTGCAAAAGGGATGCCTGAGACATAAATAGGAAGGAACCTTTCCTAACTCACTTCACCTGACACTTAGCCTTAGCCTGGATGATCTGCCCTGAGAGGAACTGAGGTAGAGTTAGTCATCCTTCTATAGCTCACATTTACTTTAAAGGCAACAGTGTGGGTAGAAAAGAGAAAAACAAATTAGACATGTCTAAAGTAATTGGTACTAAGAAGAAACAACTAAACTCCTATAATGATACCTTATATCCCCATAAACTGAAAATTATAGTGTAGGTATTTTGCTTTTGCTATTTGAAATTAGTCAAAACATTAATGTTTTCTACTATGACTTCTTAGGATTGTATTTTTTTAACTCCAAAGGACAAATATATCTTAATGCCTTGAAGAATATAAAGTAGTTAGACAAAAAGCTCATTTCATGACCACAAGTAATGAGAGGTTAACCTGCTACAACTTGGTAAGTAGTCAGTGTATCTATCAGAAAAAAAGGATGTAGATGAACAGAGAAAAAGCTGATGGAGGATCAGCTAAACCTCAGAAAATAATCCCTGAGGAAGTTGAAGCCAAACATAGATACAAGCTAAAGGCACTCTTCTTTACAGGGTTGATAGCCCAAGAAATGCTTTTCAAAACAACCAAGCCAACAGACTTTGTCTCCTTATGGCCTTTCTGTAGGGGTGCTCTGCCTCCGAGATGCTGTCTAGGGAGCAAATCCTCTAATATTTGTTCTGACTGTAAAGATATCATCAGATTAAACAATTCAGAAGCAACCAGTGTAAGCACAGAAGCCCCAAGACAGTCATTTTCCTCTTGGCGATGGTATTGTCTCAGATTACAAATACTTGGATCTGATAGGTAGATGAGCCCTCTTCAAATAAATAAAGGTTGTAAGCCACTTTCATGAATACCATACATTTCCCCAGAGGCATAATATTCAAATCAATTTAAGTGCAAGATCAAAAATACTGAACCATTATTCATTTTCCTCTTAAGTAAAAAAATGCTTACCCACAAATTAGCATGATTTATTAAAGTTCTTTCCAATTTATTATTACAACATTGAGCTTTATTTTAATTAGTATTTTATGGAGAAAATGTAGAACTGAGCATAACCGATATACAACAAAGCCTCAATGCATTTAACTTAATCTTTCTGTTTTAGTTCCAAAAGCGATATGTGTTCACTAGAGGGAGACAGAGGCAGATGGATCTCTGAGTTCAAGGCTAGCCTGGTGTACAGAGAGAGTTCTAAGAGAGGCAGGGTTACATAGACAAACTCTGTCTTGAACCGCACCCCCCAAAAGATTATTTATTATATAAAAAATATTGAGTAAAATAAATATCACTGTGCTATTGAGTCATGATTAATATCAAATATTAATGAATCAGGATTCAACTAATTTCTTCATTTACACAGAAGGTAGCTGTATCTAAACAAAGTTTCCCAAGACACAAATGCTGCTTTTTAGTCAAGATGAAACTGTTTTCAGATTCCTGATCTTACATTTGGCCATACCATGCTCACTGTCCTTGGGACAAGACAATTCTGGTTCCTGTTGCCTTTAGGTTTCTAAATTCTCCTTAAATTGGTTCAAATCTAAGAATCTTTCATACTAGCTTCAACACAAAATATTCTCAAATATCAGAGGGACACACACACACACACACACACACATAGTGTACAACTGTATGCATTGTGTGAGGGTGAGCATGTGTGAAACAGAGCTGTGGGATTAACTTGATATGTGATGTTCACAATGAAAGAGCTTCTTGAATAGTTATTAAAAGTGAGAAAACACAAAAACCTTAAAAATAAAAAAGAACTATGTAAATTTCTCAGTAAAGCCTTTTCTAAATATGAAAAGTTATCCTCAAAGCTATATTTCTATTGTACCACAAAAAAGTCCATCTTCTAAATATATAGTAGTCTGTATCTAATATGATTTTATCAACAGTTTGAAAAGAACTGTCACAATATTGCATAATCTATATTTACTATGTCCCCTTTAAAAATTCTATTTAATTCTCTCCTCAGTGCCAAGGAATTCTGAAATTTAGACTATTTTGATATTTTTAAATTAAGCTTCAACCTTACATCTTCTAATACTTGTTATAAAACACAGAAAAAGCAAGCAATATAAAATTAAAGTGGCATTGCCTCAAACATTTCAGTTTCTCTATATCTAAAAATATAACCCTCATGCTGAGCAGTGGTGGTGGCATATGCCTTTAATCTTGGCACTGGGAGGCAGAGGTAGATCTCTGAGATGGAGTTCCAAAACAGGTAGGTCCAGGGCTATACAGAGAAACCCTGTTTCAAAACAAGCAAACAGCAAAAACCAACCTCAGCTTTTTGGCCACCCTGTTTTATCCATCTTATAGAAGATAAGAAAGGGGTCAGCTATCTCCTGTATGTGGGCAACAAGGTCATGTCGAAGCTCTCTAACAGCTCCTGGTATTAAGAGGTCTCTGCCCCATGAGGAGGTCTGTATTGTCAGCTGATTCTTTTTTTTCTTTTCTTTTCTTTTCTTTTCTTTTTCTTTTGCCGTCTCTCGGCTGTTTCCTTTAAGACCTTTTGTGGCCTGATTTTCTGCTAGTTTTAGTCATTGCTTGATTGACTTATTTAGGCTTTTTTACCTGACAGGTTTCATCCCATCTCCCATCAGACTATGGTGAATCAGAATGAGAAGGCAGAGACCCCTGGCCTCTTGTCAACTACTCTTGGATCTTCAGCACAAGTCACTTGGGTGACCTGTGGGACTTGTTCGGCTTCTGTTTGCAGCTGGGCTAAGGACAGCATTACTTCACAGGGTGTTGTGAAGAGGAAGAGATAGGAATATCTGATAAGAGCCTGGTCTCCTACCTGGACCTGCCCTAAGATAAGCTGCCTTTGTTTTGCTGGTTCTTACTGCAGCTGACACTCTAATGAAGGGTTCTGAAGGGCATTCTTGGGAGAGGCTTTCTTTCGAAATGTCAGTGACTTCAAATTGTGTGGGCCTAGAGGGCTTTGTCCAGATCATGTGTAAAGGTCTTTTTGTTTTCTCCTTAAAGATCTTTAACCACACTAACATTTGTGTAAGCACAACTTAAGGATGTAAGATTAGGGAATTGCTCAAGGATTTCACAGCTGAGGAACAACATTTTCTTTAAAGTGGTGTATCTTGTTGACATGGAATGATAATTAGCCATTTTGTGAGACTTGGCTAAAAAAAATCAGCAGTATAAAACTAGTATTTTCCCAAATAAAATAAAACAAATAGAATAAAGGGCATGTAGAGTGCACATTCCAGGAAAGGCCTTGAGGAAGTAGGTCGGGTATTCCTGTACTGAATCTGAGAACTGTGTCCTAAAAGAAACATGTTTTGCTTTTAGCCCAGAATGCAAACTTTTTGACTAGAAATTCATAAGGCCAGCTTAGTAGAAATTAGCTTCAAGGTGGAATGCCATCTGGAGTGTCTGAGGAAGGTGACATGGGTAGTTGTGTGCACTGAGAACTATTTGGATGGATGAAGTCCTTCAAGAGATCTGACATTTATGTGCTCTCTTCTGTGAGGGCCACAAGCAACAGAGAAACAGAAGAAGGCAACAAATCACAGGAACACAGCTGAGTAGCAGAGAACTGAGTTTCTTTTTATATGAGCTGTAGGAAGGTAAGGCTGAGAGCAGTCTCTGGAATTGTGGTCAATAAGCATCCATTTTTGGCTTTGGCTGAAAATAACAATGGAATGAACTTATGTTGTAACAGAGTTTGGTTAGAAAGCAAGGGGCTGGAGAAATGGCTCAGAGGTTAAGAGCACTAACTGTTCTTCCAGAGGTCCTGAGTTCAATTCCTGGCAAACACATGATGGCTCACAACCATCTATAATGACTTCTGATTCTCTCTTCTGTATACTATATACATAATAAATAAATCTTTAAAAAAAAGAAAGCAAAATGAAGGGCTATGGAAAAAGTTGAGAGACCAGAATATTTATTTATTATGTATACAGTATACAAAGCAGGGTACCAGATGTCATCACAGATGGTTGTGAGCCACCATGTGGTTGCTGGGAATTGAACTCAGGACCTCTGGAAGAACAGTCACTGCTCTTAACCTCTGAGTGATCTCTCCAGCCCCGAGAGACCAAAACATTTATTTAGTGAAATTCATATTTATTTTCTGGCTACAGAAAATAAATATGGTGACAAACAATTAACATAGTTCTCTGCTTTAGTTTTCAGTATTATGGGCAAGATTTGATTTTTATTCTCCTCTTCTACATATTTGGCCTAATTAATCCCAATACACACTAATATGAGAATATGGCAAACTTCCCTTTTAAAATATGTTTTCTTTGAAACATGAGGGAAAATTCACATGGTATAAAAATCACCCTTTATGCCATTTAAAAATATACAGTCTTGCCACTTTGAATAAATTTACAATGTTGCATCATCATCATTGTCAAGACTTCCATTATCTCAAAGAGATGCCCAGCACCATAAAATTATCATTACCTATTTTTTCAGCCCTAAAGACAACTATGTATTTTGTATTTCTGAATTTTCTTTACATATGATTATTACATATTTATTTCTACATAAAATATATAATTATATATAATTTTCTGCATTCATTATTTTAAAGTTAGAAATGTGTGAGAAAGAGCAAGAAAAGAGAACAGAAGAGGAGAAGGGAGATAAGTCAACATGTAGTCATGGAAATCTTGTCAAGGTTCACTCTATTTGGGATACTTAGCCAAAATGAAGAACTGTGAACCCACTCATCTGTCTGTTAATGGTCCAGGATGTGAAGTAAGAACCTGAACTTGCAATTATCCAGAGTCCAGTCAGTTTTAAGATAGCAGAAATGCCAATACCGAGAAAGGCACTTGGACAGAAACTCAACCTTATGCTTAAAGCTCTGCGTCCAATGGGAGCTGTGTCCTCAGATCTGAGGCCATCCTGTAATAGTGATGATAACCCCATTATGTTTTTTCCTTTTCATTTGTCTTCAGCGCAGTGGAGTAGTGACCATTCCCTCTGTGTCTTTGTTCTGAACAGCATCAGATACAGAAGTGGCAACCGAGGGACCTGGAGGTAAGTAAAAAAGCACAACTTGGAAATAAAAGAATAAAAGCTGCCTTTATTTCCCAACCACTCATATTTGTTAACAACTTCCAGTAAGAGTAAATTTTATTCTGGCTGAAATGTTTAAAATGTTTCTTTGGGAACTGACAAACTTTTGAATAGCTCAATAGTGACACATGCCTATCATTCCATCACTAGAGAGTCTGGGGCAGCAGGATTGTGAGTTCAAAGCTGGTATGGGTACCTTAGATGCTGTTTCATAAATAAATTGCTGAAATGAATTGAGAAACAGTCTTTTAGGAACCTTTTTTTTGTTTTTGGAAAACTAGTTTAAAGCATGTGTGGCTCTTTTAGTTATGATTAAATTGACAAGAAAGTTATATATTCAGTTCAGAGAGAAGAAAATCATTTTGGATGAAATACTATATTTCAACCAGTCAAATATTTTTTTGGAAGGAGGAAGAGCCAGTGATGTCTTGTGACTGAAACTGTGTAATCTGGAATGTCAAGGACAGGAAACTCTGTCACTTTGTGTATTACAAGTGTTTTGAGAATTTTACTCCGTTTTCTTTAACTCTCTCCATGTCCTGAGCTCCAAAAGCCACACTCTATTTCTTTCTCACTCATTGGCACTGGCCAATGCTCAAATATCTGCTGCTTTTGTTGCCTATGGATCTTGCTTGTTTTCTTTCCTATTTGCTTCATTGTAGACTCCTGTCTGGCCTGCTCACCACTTCCTAGTTTTGGCTTCTGGGGGCTCCTTGGTGACATGAAGAACAGAAGCTCACGGCACACTTTGAAGCACACAGCCAGCCGTTTCTTGGAGTATGCAGTATAATAGTCTTCTTCAATGATTGAAAGTTAAGTTGTCTGCAGGTTGGGGACAGATCAACACCCACACTTCAGGCTTACAGCAATTAATGGACACACAGTTCCCTTGTGTTGACACATAGTGACATATGTGCCAGGGATCAAGATAGTTCGTAATTTTCTTGAAATCAACAAAACTCCAAAAGTAGGAAATTGGCACAATTTGCAATGTCCCCCTCCTAAGTGTCTCATGTAAGCACACTAGGTTTACTTCAGAAGACACTTGGCTATACCACCCATTTTACAAGTTCATTAGACATAACCAAGCCTCTGAGTGAGAGGAAAGAACTTAAAAGTTTTGTGTGAGAGGAAAGAGAGGGGTTTGCAAAGGACAAAAAGCTGTTAAGAGCAGTAAACTGTGAGTCCCCTATCTCTGCCCTGCAGACCTCATCCCGACGAATCCAGAAGCACCCCGCCCGCAAAGACCTTTGGGGCTTCTGATAGAGTCCAGATACAAGGCCTGTGCTCTCTTCTTTAGCAGGTGCTGTTCTGCAGCTGCTCGAGGTGTAAGAGCTGCTTGGAGTTTCAATGCTGAAGATCACTCTGGAAGTTTTGACGAGATTGACAAAGGTAAAGTAAATGTCGGGCAGGCACAGGAAGCAAGTATGCCTTGTGGATGAACTAGAGGCTTCCACCTGGTGCATTTTGCTGTAATTATATTCACCTATTCGTCCAGGAGGCTACCAAACGGCTTAATCTATACTGGGCCAGACCCATGGTCCCAACTGGGACAATGGGTATTCCTGGTAAACTCCTGTCAGATTTTGGGGTCTGTGGAGTAGCAAAGGGGTTAGGAGTGCCAAGAGCATTGAGGGAAAGGACAGTGAAGGGTGCTGTCTCCTGCCAGAAGACAGCCCCGAGTCTGGGCTGGGAGACTGCCTTCACTGACTGGGCTCTGATCTTTGAGTTCTCTTCCTGCGCTTTGATTCCGCTGCTTTGAGAGAAGTCCCTCTCTACAGTGCGGGGGAAGGAAAACATTCTGCGCCCGCAGGCAGGCCGGACGTGGAGGCCAGGAAGGCTGCCTCTGTGACACGACTTGTATTTACTTAGTCCAAAATGTAGCTGGGGTGGGAGGCTCCTTTTTATTTTTCCTGCTCCAGCTCCTGCTGAGCTTTGCCTAGGGACTGTCTGGCTATCCGGTGACAAGAGCAAAGCAATTCTCTTTAGCACCTGCCAATCGGCCCTTTGTTCAAAATGTCTCCGTGGTGTCCTCTCGTGGTCCACGTACGGTCCCCTTCCCACAGTACGGGATACCCGATCCTTCTCGAGTCTCTCCTGAGTGTGTCCCAGCCAATGTGCAGGTGGTTCGCGCGGGTCGGGAGACTCCAGGGAGCTCCTGGCCCGGACGCGGGTGTCCGGCTGGGAGGGGCGTCCCCGGCGTTCGCGAGCTCCGCCCCCGCCTGTCTATAAGTGGCGGCCCGGCCCATCTCGCGACGACGGCGGCGGCGGCTGAGGCGGCGGCGAGAGCAGGCTTAGGGTCTCCCGCGGCCCGTGGATCCTCCAACCGGCTTCCATAAGGCTTTAGCTTTCCAACTTCAGCTACAGTGTTGGCTAAGTTTGGAAAGAAGACAGAAAGAGACCCCGGTGGCAGCTTTGCTGTTGTTCTTTGCCCTACTTGTCCTTTGGGGTCTTGTAGCACAGGGCTGTCGAGCTTTTAATGGTGCTATCTCCGGTTCCCTGCACTCCTCTGAACAAATAAGTCCGTGGGTCAGAGCAGCTACAGCAGCCAACATCAGAACAAGCAAGCGAAGAGCGCCTGGTGTCATGACCAAGGCAAGAAGAGATCAGAGTCACCAGGAAGGATGCTGCGGTGAGTTCTGTAATCAAATACATCCAGTGGTGGGACAAGGGTACGGAGTTTCCTGAGGGTTGACTGGGAGTTTAGTTTTGATGGAGGCTCAAGACGAACGTAAATTCAAAGTCTGAGTAAAAGAGCTTGCATAAAAGGCAAGGGTAGAGTAACCTGGGCAGTGTGGTATTCCTTGCACTAAAAAACAAAAACAAACCTCACCGAAGTTAAAGAATGTTGAAACAAAAGTTTCTTCACCATGCATGAAGTTGGGCGGTTATTGACCAAGAGGCCACACTGAACCTAAGTAGATGGTATGAAGTAAACTGAATGCATGAATCTGCAGGTGACCTGATAAAAATCACACATAATTATGACCCAAAGCAAACTCTAAATGCACTGGTGTGGCTAAACATGTTTTTAATTTACTCTCTGTGCCTTTATAGGATCCTTAGCAAACTACCTGACCTCAGCAAAATTCCTTCTCTACCTCGGACACTCTCTCTCCACTTGGGTAAGTGCTCTTATTCTTGGAGCATAGTTGCACCAATTCTTGTTTACTGTCATTGGAGACAGTTGTATTAGGCTAAATTCCAGTTTTGTCATTCAGTTAAGGAAATAAATTGTTCTTACACAATGTTTCAACAAAAATATTTTTTCTCCAAAGTTATTTCCCATGAGTGTTATAGTTAAGTGCAACTTAATGGTAACCTGCTAATATTTTACAGAGATTGACAACTGTTCAAAGCAAGATTGACAAAGATAAGAAAACATGCATAATTACTAGGACTGGTAAATTCTAACGCTTCCTCCTATACTGGAGAGGTATCTCATGAGCCTTTTTTTTTTTTCACATTTAAGAAACTTATCTGGGGGCTGTCTGTAACTCCAATTTCAGAGGATCTGTCACCTTCACAGATATACATGCAGGCAAAACACCAAGGCACATAAAATGAAAATAAATAAATCTTTGAAGAAGAGGAGGAGGAGGAGGAGGAGACACTTAACTGTTTTCTTCTCTTGTTAAAATCTGGCTATATGCTGACAAAAACCAGCATATTAGAGTACTAGTAATATTGTAAGATTAGTTTAACTATATCTAACCCAAGATCAAATACCTAAATTATAAAAATTCTCATCTTCAAAGTTGTTATCTGTGGCTGCTTAATATGTAGGCGGTGCAAGGTGTGTTAAAAACCACCACTCAGTGAAAATCAGTGATGGATTCACAATTCTCCCATTGGTTTCTTATGTGGCTTTGGAAAAATCCCAGTGTTTCTGCTGGCCTGGATTCCTTTATCATTCTCCCCAACTATTCAAAAGAAAGCTAGATGTTTTCAATGGGTGATTATTAAAAACTTTAAGGTCAAACAGTTGTTCTTGCTACTTAAAATCTATTTGCATTATAAATAAAAAATTTCAAGAGTACATTTGAAGTGTTAATTTATTTTATTGACTTATCTATAAGACATAAATGGAAACCACTATATGAGAAAATCTATGCCCTATGTCCTTGGGACATTATTAAGTTGGGTTGTTGGCTCTCTGAGAAATCGAAGTCACAGATAACTTCTTAGAGAAGCTAACTCCTGGGTTTCCAAATGCTTACACAGGGATGACTCTGCAAATATGTATATAAACAAAGTGGAATTGGCTTGAGTTTGTTATAGTTGGTGTATATATATAGATATATAAACAGTGAAGAACCCTTTATAAATCTAAACCAATAGTTTTTTCTTCCACTTTAATGCAATAATAGCAAGCATTAAAGGGACCAATAATGAAAGCATGTCTGGAGTCCCTCAGAAGAGCCAGGGTACCTCTTTTCTAAACACTGATTAACTTCAAGATTCATGTGACCTTTGGGTGTCAGACTGGCCAGAAATGTAAGCGGAGCTGTGGACGTTCCAGGGTTTGTGTTTTGTGTTGTTTTTTCCTTTTGGTATTGAAAGACTTTTGTCAAGAAAATTTAAAGCAAGTTTCTAAAGAAAGGTAGAAGATGCTTGTTTTAACCTTATAGTAAACTGAGCAAATGGACAAGTCCTCCGGAACAGGAAAGATGAAAAGTAACAGCAGCAATTGAAGCCATGTAAGGGTTAGTGTTTGGTCCTCACTGCAAAGTTCAAAAGAGCAATGCTCTAAGTAGGTAATGTTGCTTTTGTGTTTTAACTCTTGTGTATATATATATATGTGTGTGTGTGTGTGTGTGTGTGTATGTATATGTATATATTATGCATAAGATATATATGTATATACATATATATATTTGCCAATGCATCTGAATTGAGATTCCTTAGACATTGGATTTAGTGGCATTTGGGCAGAAGTTTCTCTGAGGTTAAATTTGTGTAGATTTTTTTTTTTTAATTTCTGACTTCAATTCTAATGGGTCAATACATTTCATGCTATCATTGGAGTACAAATTAGATAAAAAGTAGATACTTTTGCTAGGAATTTATAATACAATTTAATAAAGACTTTAGAGAAGTAATAACAAAAATAGTAATGAAAAGCAGAGAAAAAGAGGAGTAAATTGCTTCTATTTTATGGTTAAGTTGCTTCTATTTTATGACTGTTTCCATTTGAGCCCAGGTGGCCTGTATTTTTTAGAGGCTTCCTTCTCTGCTCATAGAAACCTGCGTCATACTGTAGAGTGCCACCTGCCAGGCCCCTCCTATATTCTTTTTCTTCCTAGCATTTGCTAGCCCCTGTCCTATGGTAGGTTTGCCTTCATCTCTGTACACTGTGAGCACTAATGAAGTTGTGATGCCCACAGCAGCGTTGGGCACGCAACAGAAACCACTCTATAGGCATTTATTAAGAAGATTAATGACTTTGGTTACTTATTCTCAGATCCAGCGTGGGCAGATAGGCATGTAAACAAATATCAAAGTATAATGAGAACATGTGGAGGGAAGCAGAAAATAAAAATAGCAGGACTGGGTGAGCACTTAGTCAATATTTACTTAGATGTTACCCAGTTCTTGGAATTTTTATAAGTACACAACTTACCTCTTTTTAAAACTTAAGCTTTTTGGAAATTAGGATAGCCAGACCAATTTCAGTTTCATTCTTCAAGCTCTGAATATTGTGTTCATTTTGGATTATGAATGGAAACTGTATCATTCTTTGCACAAAGATTTCTCTACCTCTGCTCTAGTAATGTTTAGGGTCAGGAAGTACTTTCTGGTAGTCTGATGAATGCCAGCAGGATTTCCCTGCCTCAGGCTCTCTTCAGGCATGGAGGTTGTAATGCCCTAAAGCATCTACAGACATTAGCAAGTGATCCCTGAAGAATAGAATTCTCGCTAGTTGAGAACAACTTGTTTTTCATGTTAGTACAAATCAATTTAAGTTTTGAATATTTAAAGTTGTTATTGTAGTCTTATAAAAATTTAATATTTTTTGATATTTAATATCAGTATAAATATAAAATTTAATATTATTAGTATAATAATTTTTTCCAACATAGGAAATTTATCTTGAGAATTCTGCCAGACTTTGGGAAGATTTCAGTGTTGAAGGTCTTTCACACAGGGTCAAATATGTAAGGAACTCAGTCTTGTGATTTATTAATGGTTAAGACAAAATGTTATCTTTCTTCAATGTTAACTCAAAATGTCAGGACTGGAATTTACAATCTCATAAAATGCCTATTTTAGATATCTTATATATTAATCTATTTGACTAATTTAAAGGTTTTTTGTGATAGCACATTTTATGCCAACTAATTGCAAAATTTCTTATATGCTCTGGTTATGTATAGATAAAGCTCTCTCTCTCTCTCTCTCTCTCTCTCTCTCTCTCTCTCTCTCTCTCTTTCTCTGTGTGAGTGTTGTGTTTTCAGGAAAGGGTCTACTATGTAGCCCTGACTATCCTTACTCTGTAGACCAGGCTGGCCTCAAACTCATGGAGAGCCTCTGCCTCCTGAGTGCTGAGATTAAAAGTGTGCACTATTACCCCAGCTACCTTTCCTCTTTTTAAAACCTATTTGTAATAAAACATTAAAACAACTGCTTGCTTATATATTTATTTCAACATCTTTGGTCTTAATAAGATCAGAGTTGTTTCCATTATTAATTTTTTCCTTCTGATTTTTCTGCTGTTACATGATTTTGAAATACATTTACATTGTTAAGAAAAATAAAGAGAGCAATGGAAAATCATCAGAGGCAACAGAGGACATTCCTACCAGTTCCTAAATTGAAAATCTGGCTTGTGTCAGTGTTAAGTTAAATTGATGCTTAGAAACTGTTGGTAATAATGTTTGCCTTTTCCATTGTGCTGGAATGAAGTTTTAACATTAGCCTAGTATTCAATCCATAATTATTGACTTGAAAAATCATCTAATGTAGCCAGAAAGCATCCTTTTGATAAGAAAACAACCTCTTGAGTTCAATGGACTACAAACTAGAAACATTTCAACTGAACATCTTTCTCTTCTTGTTTAAGGGGGATCGGATGTGGCACTTTGCAGTGTCTGTGTTTCTGGTGGAACTCTATGGAAACAGCCTCCTCTTGACAGCTGTCTATGGGCTGGTGGTGGCAGGCTCTGTTCTGGTTCTGGGAGCCATCATTGGTGACTGGGTAGACAAGAATGCCAGACTTAAAGGTGAGTGTTGTTATGTAGCTAATCCTGTGTTCTTTGGACCAGCCTGTGTTTCTTCTATAATGGAGAGAGTGAATCAGTGTGACTGACTCAGAGAGGGAACTTTCACAGCACAGTGGAGGCATAGGGGTTGCTGGCCACACCTGGATTCAGGGTCCTGAGGCTGTTGTATGAGTTGGGATGTCAGGATATTGATCTAATAGATTTGTCTTTCTTTGGCAGTTTGTCAGTTGCAAATGTTAACAATTAACCCTGTAGCCAGTTTTCTGGATATCATGTTAAACATTAAAAGTTTGCTTAACTCTGACTTCCTCTCTAACCATAAACTGCATTAGAGGCCTTATACTAAGGTGTTTCTGGCTACAGCTTGAACATCTGTCCTATGGTTTACTATGCTACATTTAAAAGTGTCATAATGAAATTTGAAAACTGCATATTGATTCAAGTGGAAATAACTATGTCTAGATCACAGACAGTTAAATTATACTTTTTAGGGGAAAAGAAGAAATTATGATATATTATACATACATAAGAAAATGACCTTTATTCTAGGGCATCAAAATATTCTGTTTTATATACAAGAGATTGGAAATAACAAAGCAATTCAGTTATAGAATATAAGATGTATGTGGATAATTATTTGAAGGTCAGTTAATAATGCATGAGCTGTCCCTGCCTGCCTGAAGACATTGGGAAACCTTTAAGGTATAGATAGTTTTGTTTAGTTCAGAGTGACTGCGCCTAAAGAAAGGGTCAACAGGATTATAAAGTCCTAGGATTTTGTGTTACTAGTATAATGATTTGTATGAATATTTTTCTGTTTTGAGAATAAGTAGATCAAAGCATGTATAAAAGAAAATTTCTGTAGCTAGAAAAAAACAAATTCTTTTTATAGCTGCACACAAGAGTATTGTACATAAGTTTGTTTAACCATAAAGTTGTTGAGCATTGCAATCATGTGTTAGGAAAGTGGTAAGTTGGATGGAAAAGACTATGGTATGATAGAAATCTCCCATGTCTGCAGTATAAGCAACTTATAAGTCATCTGTTATGAAAAATTCTTGCTGATACTTACAGAATGAACTTACCATTTCTTCCTTTGTGTTCTTGAGACTTTATAGTACCTCTGTTATTGTACTGAAGTGGTCATAGTAATCTGCTCACATTGGCAGTTGGCATTTAATCCTTTGCTATGAATGCACGCATGTATAGATGCATGAATAAATTATTTCTATGTTGGATTTTATTTCAGACTGCCTTCTAAGAGAAGCGTGTTTGTCTTAAACTTTTGATATGACCTTTCAAGCCAGGATAAGTTTTACTGTCCTGGGTGACAAGATCTGTAGTTATAATTTACACATTTTTTTTCAATGCTTTCATAAATATTTTATTTGAGGATCAGTATGAGTTTATAAATGAAGGAAGACAGATGAAATTCTGCACACTTACCAGGCATAGACATATGAAGCATTAAATATCCTGTTCTAGATTTCTCCACCATGAACCTTGTGGAGAAATGACTACTGGGTTCTTATTTATCCTTGCTAATCTGTATTAAGGAGTGCCTCTATTTAACTGGATTTGTGTGTCCTATGATAGAAGGCATAGCTCAGGATTTCATAGCAATAACAAATAAAATACAAATCAGAAGAAATTTGCTATTCAATGGTTCTTGGCAAATGTTTTTGTATTTTCCATTTGTCCAGATTATTTTATTAAATCAAACCTGTCATGTAAGTGAGAAGTTACAGATTCCATAACTTTCTCCTCACCTCTTTTTTAACCTCCTACATGATTTTATTTTAGCTTAAACAGTTAAGGGTTGAAAGATAGTTCTGTTTAGGACAGTAAGCTTTTTAGTGAATATATGAGATGAAAAATGAATCATGAAAGAATTCAACTAGTAGAAGAAAGTCACAAGTACATTATTTTGTTTGCGGACTTTACAGGTCTGTGTACAGGAACTAGCTGAGGCAGGATTTACTGTTGGTGGGTTTTCTTTGTCTTGTAGTAATTATACATATGCATCCATGTAGATCAAAAATTGTGTGGATGAAAGCATCCTGATCAAGACATGGTGGTGCAGTGAATGTTTTGCTTTTGCTCCATACAGTGGCCCAGACTTCACTGGTGGTGCAGAATGTCTCTGTCATCCTCTGTGGGATCATCCTGATGATGGTTTTCTTACATAAAAAAGAGCTTCTGACCATGTATCATGGATGGGTTCTCGTAAGTTCTCCACCCAGTTCTTGCTGTTTGTTTATTCTTAGGGTCCTGAGGATGGAGCCCAAGATTTCATAAATGCTAACATACATCCCATCACTGAGCTGTGACCTTAGCTCCCTCAGGATTCTGGATGGCAGAGAACTGAATAGTGATGAAGGTGTAAACTCTTTATAATTTAGGAGTGTACCTTTCAGTTTTCTACTGTACCCTTTTAATATTGATATCTGTGTCCACAGGTCATTTTGATTCTTTTTTGATGACATTCTTTTTAAAGATTTATTTATTTATTATGTATATAGTATACAGAAGAGGGTACCAGATGTCATCATAGATGGTTGTGAGCCACCATGTGGTTGCTGGGAATTGAACTCAGGACCTCTGGAAGAATAGTCAGTGCTCTTAACCTCTGAGCCATCTCTCCAGCCCTTAATGACATTTTAATGAATATTTATTTAACTGTCATATGAGTGATTATTGTTATAACTTTTGCATTAACCATAGATGATGTAAATTGGAACAATGTAATGCCCTTTAATTTCTGACTCCTGCTACTTAGTTGTTTTGTGGGTAGGAAGTAAAGTTACTTCTTATGAATGAGACTAAAAGTAAAAAAAAAATTAAACTTACACATTAACTCAAGTTCTTTGCTCTGATTTCTTAGACTGCCTGCTACATCCTGATCATCACTATTGCAAACATTGCAAATCTGGCTAGTACTGCTACTGCAATCACAATCCAAAGGGATTGGATTGTTGTTGTGGCGGGAGAAAACAGAAGCAGATTGGCAGGTAATTTGGATTAGTTTTTCAGCTAAATTAATGCATGAATCTGTGACTGTAAGTGTGACAGGAAGTGTTTTTACTATTGGTCATCTGGGAAGGCTTTTAGAGCTCTCCATGGAAAGCACTGGGCTTTGTATTGTTGCCTCTATAATACTCAGACAATGCAGTGGTTTGTTGTTACCAAGTTAATTTTAGGATAGTCGCTACTCTGCTAGTCTCTGTAAATATAGCAATTACAACATCTCATTTTAGCTTTTCCTCTTTTTGTTTTAAATTATGCTGTTTCTGGGTTTCAGTTATGATGGTGACACTATGGCATGTGGACATTATTGTAGGTATTCTAAGGATTGTACCATTGGCACTATGTTTCTTTCTACAACACTGGTTGTAGCAGAGATTCTTGAAGTTAGTTTCCATTTCAAAAAAAAAATTGAACAGCAATTATCTCACATCCAAATTTAAAGGCTTTGGAATATTTTCAAATGGGAGGTAGAATGTGTTCTTTTATAAACAATCTTAGTTTATTGGAAACCCAGAGAAGTGGCTGAAGAAAGATCAAAGAGTGCTTTCAAGACAACATGCCCTATTACATGAATACTTTTAAGGCTCAAAATGCCCTGCCTGACTTGGTAGTCTCCTTTGTCACCATAGCACCCACAGGTATGAACTGGATTGATAATTACACTAGATGAGGGAGGAAGGCTACCCAGAACTACAGATCAGTTAAACTGACTTTGCTGGTCATTAAGATAATGAGTATCACAACATATTGCCCAACAATCCTGACAGCCAAGAAAACCATTCTTGAAGATTGAAGTGGCTGACTCTGGGACACAGTAGCAAAGAGTATGTGCTGGAAGTAGCAAGCACCTCTGTTTGAGTAGACCTCGTTAAAAAATAAAGAGAAGATAGGGAGAAAACAGTAACTGAAAGGGAACAGAGTCTGTGGGAGACCTGGAGCAGACTTATCCAACCTGCCTTTGTGCATCCTCATATAGCTATAAATGTGGCCCCACATATTTGTAAGTGATTGACAATGCCTGATTTTAAAAAGTTGGACACCCCTGATCTAGAAGAAAAAGTATTTGTCTGATTCATCACTTCCTGGTAGCAGTAGTAAAACCCAGAGAAATATTACTGAGTTTGGGATTCATATATAGGAGCTGGGCTGCAGATGTGCACTGCAGGAAATTCTCCTCTGTGCTTTCTTCATTGTTTATTTATTTTTTAAAAAATAATAATAATTCTACACTTATTTTTGTTATGCTGAAAGAGAGGATTAAGACTTCATTCTCTTTTTTGTTTACTTTCTATTTTTAGCATTATATTAAGCATGTGAAATAAGTCTATCTTTTAAAATTCAGAGGATATAAAAGAGTATAATTTAAAAATAGGTCACAAATATATTTTTCTGACCAAATTGAAAAAACAAGTTGGATTCTGAATTGTTTTATTTTACTTATCTGTATTTATTAACTGTGTTTATTTTGATCCTATAAAATCCATTGAACTGAAAAGGTTATTTCAGCGAGCTGGAGAGCTGGCTTGGTCCTTAAGAGCACAATTTCCTCTTTTGGAGAACCTGAGTTCTCTTCCCAGCACAGCATCAGGCAGTCGTCTGAAACTCCAGCTGCAGAGGATCTGATGCCTCTAGGCTCTGTGGGCACCTGCACTGACATTCATAAATCTGCACAATACGCACAATTTAAAAGAAATAGAAAGAAAAAAGTTTATAGGTTTAAACTTAAAATAGCTTTATTAAGACCAGATAGTGGTGGCGACTACAATGACAGCAGCAGTGGCAGAGCATGCCTTTAATCCTAGTATTTGGGAGGCAGAGGCAGGAGGATCTCTGTGAGTCAGCCAGACTAGGCCAGTGTAGTCCATAAAGTGAGTTACAGGACATCCAGAGCTGTTACACAGAGAAACTCTGTTACAAACAAACAAGCAAACAACAACAAAAAGCCTTTTTAAAAATGGAATACTTAGAATTTTTAAGTGGTCCTAATACATATATACAGACAATCTAACTGTAGATCTGTGAGAAAATGTTTCTAAACAACTAAAAATATGACTGGCCATTTCTCAGCTGAGCTTCTCTCTTTTTTTTTATGAATTATTGTATGGTAGAAGAATCTAGAACAAACAGCCTGTTTCCCAGCCTTGTGAGCTTCCTCCAGTGTAAGGGAAATGGAATGTCTGCAGATCTCTTCTGCCATTCAAGTCCACACCACACAGCCAGGTTAATAGATCAGTGAAGGAAACCTACAAGCTTTCTTTTCTGATGTTTAACTCCAGTGGATGGTAACTAAAAACATGTTTCAAAACAGGATACAGAGACTTCTTTAGTTCAGAGGGTCAGAAGATGTCTGACCGTGAATTTGGGGTGTCATTTCTGCTAATAAGCAGAATTTTAAAAGTCAGGGGTAAAAAGGACATGACTAAAGAAAAATAGAAGAGAAAAAAAGAAAAGTAGAGTCTGTTGCCTTGGCTTCCTGTGAGGATGTCAGAAAACCAAGTAGGAGACTAGACTGACTCTCTCTTTCTCTCTCTCTGACACAGGAGTAGGATACTGACCTGCCTGCTGGTTGCTGGCTGCTCTCATTTCCATATTCCAGAATTCATGATTTCAGAGAGTTTTAAGTTTGCAAGCTATATCATTGAGGTAGATAGCTCCAGAAAAGGCACAGTTTTTTACATGCATATTCTTAACTAATCTATGAACTATGTATTCAGATTTAACATTTATTACAACATTCTCTTGTTCATTTCTGATGGTTTGCTATGATAAAGAATGAAATGTAAATTTCATGCCTGAACACTATTGGTTAAAAGTTGGTTTCATGTTTTAGGTAGATCAGCTTGCTGGCTCCTATTTGCTCAGCATGTCCCTTTTAAAAAATTATTCTTCTATGTGGCATCATGTACTTGTTATAGTGAAAAAATTATTTCATGTCATGTTCTATGCCATACTTATAGACAAAACAACCAAACCAGAATGAGGTAAACACTCATTTGAGTCTTCATATGATGTAAACTCACAAAGAGCAGATGTTTGAGCATTTAGAAGACTGATTCACTCCTAGGCTGTTTGTTACATTAGATCTTAATTCATTCTGCTCCAGAAAGATAAAGGCTGTTTTCTGACACTACCTTTTTCATGACATAAAGTATTATTGCCTTCTTAAGTATATGAAATATAGAAACTAGGGTCTTGGAAGCTCCATGAACCTCAAGTTTTGATCATCTGGGGAAAGAAAAGCATTGAATTAAAACATTTCCTCTTGTAATGACATTTTAAAAGGCAGCTGTTATGTCTTAAATCACTTGCTTTCTTGGATTTGGATTGCTAAATTAACTTGAATCAGTCCTTGCATCACTGTTGGCATGCGTACTGGGGCTTGTTAGTGGGCAGACAGAAGTTAGGGGCCTCTGCAAAGACACTGCTAGGCACAATCAGTGAGTGCTGCCTTTGCCTTTCAAGTGAAAGGTGAAGAATATCAAAGTTCTTCCATTATCATATATACATGGTACACTCATAGAACTAATCAGAAAGTCACTGAAGGCTGACTGGAAGGAGTGAAGGAAAGAAGAAAGGCAATTTTCCATGAATGTACTCATTAGTCACATATTGATTTTTCCTTGCTAACCCAGATGATTGCTAAGGATCTACCTCATTATTTTTCACTCTGTCTTGTGCTATAGGGCATGACAAAGGAGATAATTTTCTTAGCTCCCTTCCTTTATCCTTGATACTGTTGTACATTCCCAAAGTCAAACTTTAGCAATCCTTCATATCACCCCTAAATCTTCCTCCCATAATGTCAGTCTGTGTCTGCTTTAACCTTTCATTCTCATCTCCCTGCTCCCTCTTTCCTTTCCAGATAACTCGGCACCACAGCTGGTTCATCCCAGCCACAGAATCCACTGCCCTTTTATCACTGAGGACCCTTTCCATTCTATTTCTCTTACCCTGTTGAAATCCCAAGGGTATTCAGTCATGACACCATGCTTACCTCCCAGGGAGAAGCTTTGGCTCACTTGGCTCCTTTTCTTTTTGATAACCCAACTTTTCACAGTAGAGCAAGACTTGAGAAAACACATGACAGAGCTCAGTGTTTGTGGTGAGCATAAAGTTGATCTTTTCATGGTGTCAGGTGATCAAGTCTTCCTCTGTTTCCTGCCTTCTCCCTTTTCCCTGAGGGATTGTTTTGCAGGTTTTTTTTTCTTATATTCTGCAGGAACTTCTCCACCTTCCTCACACAGCTGAATTTCTTTGTATTTTACTCCTGGCACTTTGGTAGGAGGCAACATTCACATTGTGCCCTGGATGGATCCCTGTTGAAAAGATAAGAAAATAATGTTTCCTGGACTTGGAACCAAGTTCTTGTTGGGCCCTTGTGCTCTACTGTCTTTGGGGTTCCTGCTGGTTCTCAGGGGACCCACTGAGTGTCCCTCTTTGTCTCATGTGTCTTGATTGCCACCATAATTAACACAAGCAATTTTCCTCTACTTTGAAGTACTGTCCCTTTTTGATTTCTAGGTCACGATATTCTTGTTTTTTGTTTTTTAAAAAATTATTTTGCTGATTTCTACTTATGTTTCTGATCTCTAAATGTTGGCATTCCCAACACTTTAGTTTCTTGTCTGCTCTCTACACATTCCCTTGAGATTCCAAATTATTTCTTTGTTTTAAGAAATGGCAAGCTTTCAAAATTAGCTCATATCTCTTTCTGAATCTTCAACCTCATTTATTTAGCTCTTGGTTTCAACAAAGCCTACTGAATGTTAGTAAATCTATCAAAATCAGCATTTTCAAAATCAAATTTTGGTTTGTTTATGCTCCGCCTGATTATTCTGAAGTTATCTGTTTTTCAGTAATTAGTAACTCAAGAAAAATAAAAAGAGCAACATGTTGTAGAGGCACCTGTGACTCTTTTTTCTTCTGCTCTATTATCAGAACCTATCACCAACTCACTGTATGTCTACCTTTAAAGAAGTGGTTCTCAACCTGTGGATCGTGACACTTTTGGGGGCTGCATATCAGACATTTACATTACAATCCATAACAGTAGCAAAATTACAATTATGAAGTAGTAATGGAATAATCTTATGGCTGGGGGTCACCATGACATGAGGAACTGTATAAAAAGTTGCAGCATTAGGAAGGTTGCGGAGCACTACTTTAAAGTAAGCATTATATTTGTTTTGTCACATTTTAGATGTCAGATGTTTATTTACAGTATTCACATCTTTGTTTACATACATATTTCTACACATATTCTACACACATATGCCTGTTTAATACATTCTATAATATGTATATTACATATTGCTTATTTATTTATTGACTTATCCTAAAGGACTGTTAACTTCATGAAAACAGGGAAAGACTTTTTCTTCACAGCAAACGTTTCTGTCACAGAGTACATTTAAAAATTAGCCTTTCAGGAATCTGTATACACTCTTGGCTTTTAGCTTCATATTACATAAATGGTCAGGCTTGCTTGGGTAGGTTTGAGCTGTCACTCACCTGCTTCTTGCACCTACCTCTGTAGATATGAATGCTACCATCAGAAGGATTGACCAGCTGACCAACATCTTGGCCCCCATGGCTGTCGGCCAGATTATGACATTTGGTTCCCCAGTCATTGGCTGTGGTTTCATTTCGGGGTGGAATTTGGTGTCCATGTGTGTGGAGTACTTCTTGCTCTGGAAAGTTTACCAGAAAACCCCTGCTCTTGCTCTGAAAGCTACACTCAAAGTAGAGGAGGCTGAGCTGAAGCAACTGAACTCACCTAAAGGTAACGATGGCCACCAGTTCTTCATTCAATTCAGATCTTGAACTTGGCTAAGGATCAGATGCTCACTTAGATTTCAGGCTTCATGTTCAGGGAATGCATAGATGAGTTGGTATGTCATCTTTGGAGATTCTGGGAAGAACTATGAGTTGGAAATAAAAAGACTTGGGGTTAGGTTCCTGGTCCCTTTTCTTGTGGGCAGTAGGCAGAGAGGAACAACTGATTGAGAAGACTGGGAAACAGTCTCAGAAATGGGAAGATGGGAACAAGGGCATTTCTTAGTATTCCTGAGGGGAGTAAAATAGCATTTGGAGAACAGTGGGGAGGGTGAAGAAAGCAGAATTTTCCCAGGAAAAGCAAGGGTGGTTTTCTGGTAAAAGGAATCTTATTGGGGTCTTAAGGGAAGACACTATTTCCCACATAATTTTTATACTTTATCTGATAAGTTTCCTGCTATTTGTTTCAGTGAGAGTATAATCTCTAAAAGAAAGAGGTTTAAAAAACGACCAAAGGTAATTTCAGAGGAAAGCTGATACTTGGGAATTATTCCACAGCTGTAATTCTTAAATTAGCAGTAAAAGGAGGACATATTGTAGCCAAGAAGATCCACACAGGAGGGGCATGAGAAATCAAAAATAATTGGCTTTTATTCCCCATGTTCTTCCCCTAAAATAACAATGTGTCGTATTAACAGATACTGAGCCAAAGTCTCTGGAGGGAACTCATCTAATGGGTGAGAAAGACTCCAACATCCGCGAACTTGAACGTGAGCAAGAGCCTACATGTGCTTCCCAGATCACTGAGCCCTTCCGCACCTTTCGAGATGGATGGGTCTCCTACTATAACCAGCCGGTGTTTCTGGCTGGCATGGGCCTGGCTTTCCTTTATATGACAGTCCTGGGCTTTGATTGCATCACCACAGGATATGCCTACACTCAGGGACTGAGTGGCTCCATCCTTAGTGTATTGATGGGAGCATCAGCAATAACTGGAATAATGGGAACTGTAGCTTTCACTTGGCTGCGTAGAAAATGCGGCCTTGTTCGGACTGGTCTGTTCTCAGGACTGGCACAGCTTTCCTGTTTGATCTTATGTGTGATCTCTGTGTTCATGCCTGGAAGTCCCCTGGACCTATCGGTTTCTCCATTCGAAGATATCCGTTCTAGGTTTATGCAGGTGGAGCCAGTGTCCCCAAGTACCGAGACCGTCTTTACAACCGAAATGCCTATGTCCAATATGTCTAATATTGTTAATACTGTCCATGAGATGAGTACTAAATCCGAGCCCATAATCTCCGTCAGCCTGCTATTCGCAGGCGTCATTGCTGCTAGAATCGGTAAGAACCCTCTTTCTGTATATTAAAAAATAAAATCACTTTGGAATGCTAGTGCAGAGAATTCAACAAAAATTATCTAAAATACTTTATGGATATTAATTTAAGCAAAACTCACAGTTATATGTAGGATCTATTCATTAAACATAAAATTTCACTTAATATTTTAAATTATATGTGTATGTATATGTGTGTATATATAAAGTGTTTAGGATTTTTTTCCCTAAATTGTGCATATGTGTTGGGAGTGGTGAACCTAGGACTTTATGAATATTAAGTGAGCACTCTAATTCTGAAGTACATGCTTAAATGAATATTTTTAAGGATTAAATATTTAATATCTCTCTCCTCTGTGTGTGTGTGTGTGTGTGTGTGTGTGTGTGTGTGTGTTACTGGGGTTCAAACCCAGAGCCTTCTGTTCTAGAGAAGTGCCTTAAGTTATTTCTCTTTTGAAGACACTGTAGTTGTAAGAAATACCCTTCAAAAGTCCTCTCTAGCTGTTATGCATTTAAGACATACTTTGTCACACAAATGAGTTTTATACTTCCAGCTGGAAACATAATGTAAAGGCATCTTAAGGAAGAGAATTTAAGTAATCATTAATGAAGTACTGGTGAATGGCCTCTGAATCCATTCATTCTCGAAACGAAACCCATATTTATCTTGTGATATGAGCAATTCATTAATTTATCAGAGACATTAATACTCAGGCAAGACAGCTTTATTGGGAGCTCTGTGCTACTCAAGCGGCAATATAACAATGGTTTGAAGTTTCTGTGCTCTTTAGCCACAGCCACCCATTAGATCACTTTAAACTTTAGAATTGCTTGTATTTACAGGCTCTGCATCTGACTCCATTCTACTGTTATAGCCTGAGTAATCACAGGAAAACAAGACTGAGAAGCTTGTAGCTTAGCTTTATTATGTCTGGTGGCCATAAAAATAATTTCGTGAAGGCATTAATAATCCAATAAATACTAATAAATTATATAAGGCAAAGTGTGATTAATATTTTTTGTATGTGGGTGATTCAAAGAGCTCCAATGTGTTTCACATATATTAACACACCTGAATAGTGTAAGCTATATAACCATAAGTTAAGTTACACATTAAGATTTAACCTTTTAAAATATCCTTTACCATATAGGTCTTTGGTCCTTTGATTTAACTGTGACACAATTGCTGCAAGAAAATGTAATTGAATCTGAGAGAGGCATCATCAATGGCGTGCAGAACTCCATGAACTACCTTCTTGACCTCCTGCATTTCATCATGGTCATTCTGGCCCCAAATCCTGAAGCTTTTGGCTTGCTTGTATTGATTTCGGTCTCCTTTGTGGCAATGGGCCATCTTATGTATTTCCGATTCGCCCAGAAGACCCTGGGCAACCAGCTTTTTGTTTGTGGTTCTGATGAAAAAGAAGTTACGGATGAAAATCAACCTAACACATCTGTTGTGTAAAATACTTTACCTGTGACCCCTGTTACTAGATTGTGGAGAACATGTGTGCTTATTCTGTACTACAGAATTCTAATAAATGCCTGCATATTTCTCTGGTTTTACCAAAGTTGTGCCTTTAAGTCTAAGAGCACTAATTAACCCAAGTCAGCAAATGTGACTGTCTTTTCTCCTCCCATTTAGACATGGGAAAAGAAAAAGGAAGAGGGAAAGAAAAGGTCAGTGTATATATGGAGAGAGTAAAAAGATAAAACAAAGTTCCCTTACTCTTAAGAATATATGAAGTTTTACAGAGTGGCTATCAGGTGAGTCTAGTTATTCCTTAGTAGATATTTGTTATATCTACTAGAATTCAGCTAGATCAATTCTCCCTAACACTCACTCTTGTTAAAGTCCAGCCCACTTCCTTTTACTAGATAAGTAATATCTTTTGCAGTTACATTATAGAATCAGGATTTTATCCATGTATGAAGTTTATAGTCTGATGACCAGTATTATCCTTATTAAGCCCCTTGAACTTTAAAAAAAATATTGTATGTGGAGAATGAAATATGTAACCAGAATTGCCCAAAAAGGTTTATGGTTTAGCTTTTGCATTGAGACGATCAAATAGGGCAAAATATTACGGTAATGTGTGTGTATCCCTTTATAAAAATGACTCTCATGAGCTGCAGGTGCTGTAGATTTTTAGTGTGGTGTATGACTTACATTCTGTTAGCACTGAAGGTGCAGAAGCTGAAATTTAAGCACTACATCTAAAGGGTGAGGACCTCATGTAACCAGTCACTGTCACCAGCAGTCACTAACTGTCTTACTATATGAGACAGCTGCCCTCGAGAATGCAAGTCACATGTAAAAAAGCAGCCCACGCTTGGGAAGGACTGGGCAGCATTTGTTGAGTTTTTATGAACATGTTACTTTATTGACTTGGGTCTAGGTATTTATTATCTCTGCATTCTAGAGCAAAAATAGTTGCAAAAGTTTCCCATTCAATATCTCTGAAAAGAACAAAAGGAAAAACTGTATATATTTTAAAAACTGTTTTGCAAGTTATTTTGTAATATATCAATACCAACATGGAACATTGCCTTATTGTTGATGCACTTTCATGGAGACTGCAACACATGGCTATGAGCACTTTCTTTGTCCTTGACTCTAATCTTTTTCTTTGTCTTTCTCCAGTACGACATAATGATTTACTATGTTGTAAAATCTTCATAAAATATTTCTATATAAAATGTTTTAAAAATCTTAATTTCTTTTTATTGAGTTTTTATATCGGAATAAAATTCTGTTGTGTATATATGCCACATTTTCACTATCCATGCATCTATTTGTGGACATATAGGCTATGCCCACTTCCTTGATGTTGTGAAGAAAGTAGTAATTAATGTGAATGTGCAATTATCTATAGTAGGATATAGAGTTCTTGGGTATATGCTCCAAAGTGGTGTAGTTGACTCACATGGCAATTCTAGTTTGAATTTTTAAGAAGTTTCCATAATGATTTATGCAATGGCTACATTAGATTGCCCCCTTATCAGCAGTGAATAAGGGTTCCACCTTTCCCCCATATCCTTGTCATTTGCTATTAGATTTCTTGTGATGCCCATTCTGATGGATGAAGTGGTATTTCAGGATAGATACAATCCTCACTTCCCTGCTGAATGGAGATGTTGGACACATTTTGAAATTATTGTTAGCAACTTATATTTCTTTTTTGGAGGCATTCTGTGATCAGCAGTTTAGAAGTTTTGTGTTTAATTTTTATAGTTTTTTGTAAGCTCTGGATATCAGCTCCTGTCTAAAGTTTGATGATTGTTCTGCCTCACTGATAAATTTTTTTTTGCAGTATAGAAACTTAACTTTATGTAGCCTCATGGGCTGATTCCTGGAGCTAATTATTTAAGTTCTTTTTATTACAGGACATCTGTGTTGGATAATGTGTTTTTCTGTATAAAGAGCTACAGTTTTGTAGCCGTGATATTAGTTTATGATATCCTGGATGAAAGTGCAGTAAATGTGGAGCCCAGTGCACATTCTTTGACTTTGAATCAGTCATATCAAGTCCTAAAGTTCTATTTTTGGTTGTGTAACTTGGAGGTAATACTATAAAAAAAACCATTTCTACCTATCTCAATATTGCCTGATTGACAAGTGAGGCAATATGGAGCAGTTGAGGATGGTGGCATTCCAAGAGATTGGACCCAAGTAACTCAGGAGATACCTGATACTCTGTGAGAAAACATGTTCATCAACCCTTCATGAAGATGTGATTTGGGCCCCAAGCTGTGATCAGGTCTGGTGAATGCAAGTTTAGCAGTCATAGTGGATAAAGATCCCCCTTTCTCTAAAGACGAGCGCTTCTGGCATCATCCTGTAGCTACAGATCTGGAGTTTGCTCAGACAACAGATGCCGACTCTGCTAGACTTGACTGCAGACTGGCACAGGCCCTCTGCTCCTCCCACAGAGGTCAAGCTGAGGTTAGATATTTGCTCTGAGTGAAGGTCTGTAAATCAAACCATTTGAGCAGGAAAAGAACCTGGCACTTGATACGGGCACTTTGCCAAATGCTGGACCCACAAGGAGAGGCCCCATGAAAGAGGAAGACGCTTGGAGTCCAGTTAATAGAAATTTTACAGCCACTGTGCTTATCTTTGTAGGCTACTCCCCAGAGCAGGAAGAGGAAGAAAATGAAGGAGCCAGCACTGCAGCCTTTGAGAGCTTTTGTTGTTTACTGCCTAGGTGTTTAGAATTAGGTCAGGGATAGAAGACTGTGAGGAGGGGTGGGCGGGGTCTAACGCAGTGCCTTGTGAGTTCTTCTTGCACCGGCTCTCTCTTTCTCTCGGGCCTGTGGCGCCGGCAAGATGGGCAAGTGTCGTGGTCTCGGAACTGCCAGAAAGCTCCGCAGTCACCGACGGGACCAGAAGTGGCATGATAAACAATATAAGCAAGCCCACTCAGGCACAGCCTTAAAGGCCAATCCTTTTGGAGGTGCTTCTCACGCATAGGGAATTGTGCTGGAAAAAGTAGGGGTTAAAGCCAAGCAGCCAAACTCCGCTATCCGGAAGTGTGTGAGGATGCAGCTCATCAAGAATGGCAAGAAGATCACAGCATTCGTGCCCAATGATGGCTGCCTGAACTTCATTGAGGAAAATGATGAAATTCTGGTGGCTGGATTTGGTCGGAAAGGACATGCTGTAGGTGATATTCCTGGAGTCTGCTTTAAGGTTGTCAAAGTGGCCAATGTGTCCCTTTTGGCCCTGTACAAAGGCAAGAAGGAAAGACCAAGATCCTAAATTTTGACAATAGAAATACAGTAATAAATTTTCATATTCTGAAAAAAAAAAAAAGAAGAAGACTGTGAGGAGAAAGGGACCCTGCCTCCAGGTGTGTTTCTAAAAAAAAGAAGTAACTTAAAATTCCTTGGAGTCAGTGGGGCAGAATAGCACAGAGAATTAAAAATAGAGCAATATACTTTTATTTTGTATGTAATTACAAAAACTCTTACAAGTGATAGAGGACTGATCTCTAAAATATAGAGAACTCAAGAAACTAGAGCCCAAAACCTTGAATAACCCAATCATAAAATGGAGTTCAGAATTGAAAAGGGAATTCTCAACAGAAGAATTACAAATGGCTGAAAGGCACTTGAAAAACTGCTCAACTTCTTTAGCCATCAAAGAAATGCAAATCAAAATAACTTTGAGATACCACCTGACACCTGTCAGATTGACTAAGATAAAAGTCACAGATGACAGCCTATGTTGGAGAGGTTGTGGAGCAAGGGGAACACTCCTCCATTGTGGTGGGAGTGTAAGCTTGTTCAGCCACTCTGGAATGCAGTATGGCAGTTTCTCAGAAAACTGGGAATCAATCTCCCCAAGGATCCAGCAATACCACTTCTGGGTGTATACCCTAAAGACACACAGTCCCACTCCAAAGGCATTAGCTTAACTATGTTCATAGCAGCATTATTTGTAATAGCAAGAACCTGGAAGCAACCTAGATGTCCCTCAACTGAAGAATGGATTAACAAACTGTGGTATATCTACATAATGGAGTACTACTCAGCAGTAAGAAAATATGATATTCTATAATTTGCAGGCAAATGGATGGATTTGGAGAATATCCTCCTGAGCGAGGTATCTCAAACCCAGAAAGATAAGCAGGGGATGTACTCACTCATTAGTGGACTCTAAACAAAAAAGCAAAGCATGTCCAAGCTGCAAACCACAAACACTGAACAGCTTGGGATCTGAAGCACCTTGAACTTGAACTGGCACTTTGGAGCCCATTCCCTCCAGAGGAACACTTGAGCCAGTCTTGATGAGGAAAGTGGATTTGCCTGGAGTGGATGCTAAACTAAGCCACCTTGGGACCTTGGGACCTCCTGTCCTTGCCGGGGAGGAGATAAGGAGATGGGAAGAAGAGTGACTTGTAGGGGTGGGAGGGGAAGAGCATTTGAACAAGGGGATACATGAATAAAAAATGAGACTTTATTAATAATAATAAAAAAGAATTCTTCATTTTGGACCCACTTGAAAATACATTCATCATGTTTTTTGTTTGTTTGTTGTTTTTCATTCTTTGGGGGCTTTTAAGCTGCTTCTTCCAGCACAAATTCCTTTAATTGCATATTAGACACAATGAAGAAACTTTCACTTTTTTGCCTTTTATTAATTTACATTTTCTGCCTGAACAATATAGTTTGTTGTGATGATTCCAGGTGTTTGTGAAGCAGGGTCCTGCCTACCCCTCCACCCCCTCTTCTAACCCTACCTTCTGACCCCTCCTTTTCTCTGAGCGTTGTTCCTCTACTTATGTGTCTTCTCTTTTTTGTTCCTCTAGATTCCAAAAGTGAGGGAGGAAATGGAATTTTCTTTGTAATCCACCTTATTTCAGTTAATTTTCAAAGAAATATTCCAACCTCCATTCATTCTCCCATTTACCCTTACTAGCTCCCAGTAACAAACATAACAAGCCTGATAATCAATATCCTTTATCCCTTTGTGCAAGTAAAAAGTTTCTTTCCAATACATTATAAGGAAAAAATAGTGCACAAGGAATTCTGAAGATACTCACACTCATTAGTAGGGAATAGGTCAGGGCTCTCCGGCAAGTATATGTGACCCACTTGCCATGAGACTCAGACTTGTGCTGGTAGAACATAGAATTCTTAAATATTGACAATTAATCAGAAAAAAAACACACGTACAACTAAACAAACAACAAAATGTGTGGGTCACCATGAGCTACCTTTTTAAAATTAACATTGTCTACTGATATGGTTTGTGAACAAGAGGATGTATTTTCATAAAAGTAGTGACTGTGAGAAGAGATTTCCACAAGAATTCCAAAGTCAGAAGAACCAGAAAAAATCCAGCAAACATTTGTGATAAAAACTTCCCAAACTATTAAACATATTTATTGTAAAGCACTACAAATATCAAATAATCTATATTACATATCATATTGATGTCAAAACTTTTGGCATCTCATTCCTTTATTTCATTTGCTGCTAGTACTGTTGGGTTAAATGATTTTAAAAGTGACTTTTAAAAGTTTGCCTGAATTGTGAAGATTTACTACTCTGAAAAACAAGAATTTCAGTGAAAATGCTCAATTTCCATCCCATTTTCTGAGTCCTTGAAAGTAACTACTAAAAACATTTTGCAATTTCTTTTCAATTAAGTCAAAGAGAGATTTTCTGTTGTATCACCATGATTTGTTTGCTAAGATTTGTATCTCTACTGATTGATCTGTGGATATTTTCAAAGTTCTAAGGAGGACATTAAGTCATGTTCACATTGACTGTTGGTATGTTCATCAAGCATTTTAAAGATCTATAACATGGGCAAGTAAATTGTTGTCTAATATATTTTACTATGATGAAGAAGTTTGGGAGAGATGTATCGAGGTGATTCGGCAGATAGGAACACTTGCTGTTCTTACAGAGGATTCTGGTTCACCCCCAGCACTCATGTAGGAGACACAGCTGCCTGTAGCTCCCACTCATCCATCTTAGGCTTGGCCTCTGAGAGCACCTGCACACAGGTGATGCACATACAGACACATACGTACACATAAATAAAAATAAACAATTTAAAAGAAAATAAATATAGTCTAAGATTGTAGATAAAACCAAGAAGTAAGCTAAAACTCCTAAATAAAACAAAACAAAAAACCCTGAGATTTTACCTTTCCTCAAATAACTCTCAATAGCTCCTACTAAATGGTACAGCCTCTTCATGATGGCTTCTTTCTTCCTTTGATCCAGACTTCAGAATAATCTCTGCTATCAGAAGATTTGTGTTGTATAAGATGGTAGCTCAAGAATAGAGTGGAAATGTAACAATCCTGTGGTAACATGAGCACAGAACATGGTACCAAATAGGTCTGAATTGGTTATATGCCTCCTGCTTTAAAAACTAAATGATCTTTTCTTTATATGATGACTTGTGACCCTTTCCAGGTCTACCAGTGAACATATATTCTATCTAAGGAATGAACAAATGGAATATCAAAGCATAGGTGAGTTCTTTTGTTCCTGGCCTTGTGCAAGTCAGAATAGATTTTCTATTTGAACAGCTTTCTTACTGTGTTTTTCTAGAAGAAAAGTGAATTGCCAGGTTCTTAACTATGTTCAAATTTATCTGCAGCTGTCACTGTTCTTACTTCATGTATATGTGAACATACATGAATTTTGTATAACTAATTTTCAAAGCCCTATAATAAATGACCCTAGGTATGTTATGGTTTAGTTCATACTTACAGGGATATTAGACTTTTTCATATTCTATTCTGGAAAGAATGGTTGTGCCATTTTAGATTTAAGTTTATTATTTAGCATTGTGAAATATTGATGTATTACCATCAGATGGATATAATTCTAGGTATTTAGGTAAAAGATATTAAGATATCAGTACAGAAAGAGTTAATGTTTGAACATCAATTATTTGTCTATAGTATTCATTTAATCCCCACCATAATTTAGTAAAAAGTGTATAATCTATATTGTACAGATGGAAAAGACTGACTTGCAGAATAAATACTATAAGAGTTCATAGCTGGCAAAAGCAGAACAAAACCTCAAACCATTTCTCTACTAACCTCTGTACCATTCAAAACCTCACAATGGGAAATGCCAGAAAATCCTCGGTGTTCTTGAGGGGCCTATTTATGTCAAATGCATCTTACATGTGAAGTGGGCGAGAATTCTGTCACCTAGCTGAATATGAGGATTTCTGACTGTGCTTCTAGGGGGATAGTTCTTCCTATACCTCTGGTTGTCTTGTCTGTCATAAACAACTTGGTTTGTACTTGTGTGGATCTCCAAGTATGCTGAGGCTTTCCTAACATCTAGGAGAGTGGCAGGGATAGCTGTGTGCAAACTTAAGGCTTTCCAATGGCTAGCTTTGTATTCTTGGGCCTGAACTTCTGTTCCAATTGCACAATAGGATGTTTATATCTGTGTCACTGGGGATGTTGACATTCTTGGATCAGCACGTTACTCTAATGGCTCCTTTAAATGTTTCTTGAATTCATAAGGTATAATTGAGAATATTTTTTTGTTCCAACATAATCTACTGTTCTCTGCTTGGTCTCATATGTTGTTCCATATTTAAAAACAAATAAGGGAACATTGGTTTATTGACCTAGCACTAGGATAAGTCACGGACTGTGTAATGGCCTGGATTTTAGTTCAGCTGGGGAAAAGGCAGAAAGGTTGTGTTATTCAAAGCAGCTGATCCTATCCATCCCGGCAGAGAATGTGTGCAATGTCACTGCCAAGGGAACATTTGCAAATAGATACTAAAGAAATGAAGACTTGTTCTGAGGTTCTCACACTCCAGTGAGGCTGAGTCCTCCCGAGAAGGGCTTGTTTTGAGTGTTGGAGTGAAGATCTGACTACTTTTGTTCCCCAAAGTTTATCCACTGATACTCACAGACAATCCCCTCCCTCAAAGATGGTCAGAGATCTGAGAAAAGTAAGGGCATAAAGAAAGTAATGGATCAAAGAAGACAAATAATTTGTGGAAGAAAGTAATTTCTTTCTTTTTCTTTTAGAGCTGTGGTTACTGTACAGAGATCAAAGAAGAAATGTTATTTATAAGTTAAACAAAAGTTTTAATAAGAAGAATAAACTGAACACTTTATAAAATGAGCACAGAATGTGCCAGAATATTGTTGTAGAAGATTTCCAGACCCATTTGGGCCAGAAGTTTGGACTTTGCCCATGGTGGCATTTTCCCCCCCAAAAAAATGAATCAGATGCTTATATTAATTTCTTACTGTTTGGCCCATGTCTCAAGCACATTACTAGCTAGCTCCTTCATCTTAATTCAACCCATTTCTAGTATTCTATCTGCCATGTGTCCTGGCCTGTGGCTTACCTGGACTCCTTACATGGCTCTTCCTTGGGGGTCGGATGGAGACTAAATCCTCCCTCCTTCTACCTGTCTCTCCTCTGATCCTCCACCTACTTCTACAGTGCTCCACATCGGCCAAACCAGCTCCTTTGTTAACAGAGAACAGTCCCACCACACTTCCTCTTTTCTGTCTAATCAAAAAAAGTTTCAATTTCAATATAGCAAAATTACATACAACAGAACAGCTATCAAGCAAGAATTATAGTTACAATATCTAGGCTATTTGTAATTAACAAACTTAAAGAAAATATTTCATTATCTACCTTATCCTTGTGAGTCCAAAGTTTCATATCTAATATACCTTTTAAACTAAAAAGAACTATACCTATAATTATTAAACCTTCAACCACACCAAAGACCACAGAAGGATATAATATTACCCAAACAAACAGGAAGTACAAGCAACTTCCAAAGTCTAGAAAACGACAGAGATGACACTGGACAGTCACCCAAAGTTCCTTTGTAATGTTGGGGCATCATCTTCAGCCTATAGGCCCAGAGTTTGTGGCATACCTTTCAGTGATACAGTTAATCTGGTGCACAGTCCATCAGTCGCTTTTCCTTGTGTCCAGAAGGATGCTTAGCAATTTTTTTCTGCAAAGCAGAAACCTGATGGACCATCTTAGCTTGTTCTGCCAAAGTTCAGAGGTCACTTTCCTATGGAACCTGCATGTCCAGTTTATACAGCATACTATCAAGCAGTCAATACCAGAACAGTTTCTTGTCCAGTGGCAAACTGTTGCCACTAAGTAAATTCCACATGAAGTTTCTTCAGTGTCCATCATTTTCCTGAAATACATTGGTGCTGCCAGGAGCAGATCTGTGTCACTGTCCAGAAAAGTCTAAGTTCTTAAAATATTTTAAATATCATATTCTGCATGTCTTTGAAGTATTTGAAGACTACCTTATAATTGAAATATATCTTTGTATACCTACAAAAATCTAACTAACATGACTGTAAGCTTGGTTACCATAGATGACTATTAATCTGCATTTCTCAATTACACATTACAATTTTAAATGAGTTACATAAGCATCATACCTTAAACAAGAGTAGAAAAATACATACAGCATAACAAAATTGATCTTAAGTTTGTATCAATGAGCCAAAATCCATCTACCTTTTTTTAAATCATTCCTATATCATATTCTCCAACCCTTTTTTAAAGAGATTGACTGTAACCATTAACCATTTATAATGAAAACAAACATTACTAAGCAATATTTGTGGTGAACTTGGGCACAGTTCTCTTCTACTATTTCTGAACAGGGGTTCAGCAATCTCATGGGGTCTTGAGGCTGGATCATCTCAGCTGGCATCTTGGAAGCTGATCTTCCCATCAGAGAATTTTCAGGTGGCCTTGGCAAATGAAACAACATTTCCCACAGGTTTTGATCTTCTGTGGAGACAAAAATAGAAACTCTTTTCCCAAGCAACATACTCTTATGAACAGATTCCAAAGTTAAGATATCTTTAAAATACATATGTTTGTCCAACTTAGCAGCCTTAGCTATCAACTGTCTTTCTCCAGTTAGCTTATTAAAAGTTAAAAAATTAGAAGAAAACACGATAACCATAATCCAGACTCTTTGTTTATCTGCCATTTTTTAAAAAATATTTATTTATTATGTATACAGTATACAGAAGAGGGCACCAGATCTCATTATAGATGGTTGTGAGCCACCATGTGGTTGCTGAGAATTGAACTCAGGACCTCCAGAGGAATAGTCAGTGCTCTTAACCTCTGAGCAATCTCTCCAGCCCCTTATCTGCCATCTTTAAGTGGCCTTTTTATCTTTATTCCTATTTCTCCTTTTTAAGGGCTTTCTTTACCCTTTTTCTCTTCTCTCTGAAGCCTATGTGTATTTTACACATATTGTACCCTGTTTAGAGGTTTTGTGAGTCTAAATCTGTTTTATCAAGAAACCTTAATTATTTTCTAACCAGAAGTAATTTTTAAAATGCTGGTACTGCTGTGATTGCTGACTCTGCCCTTTTTGGCAGCATTTCAATATGGCAGAGGTGCCTGCTGCATCTATCGCTGCCAGCAAAAAGAGCAGACTCAGGAAATGCTGCTACCAGAAAAACCATTTTTGACTCTGTTCAGTATAAGCAGAAAATCAATCACACTTATGCCAAGTCTTCCGTGAAATGTATGGGTTTAAGCTGTGTGCTGCACATGCACCATTTTTAAATTTTAGCCTGAATACCACGCTGTCTCTGTACCATATATCAATTCAGATATGTAATTCAGAAAGCCACTTTGGGCTCTGTTTCAGTGGTCTACAATGCTTTTTAAGCTTTTTAAACTTTCTTAGGCTTTATGTGGGTGTTTGGCTCACCTGGGGATGCCATCTGTTGTAGAAGATTTCCTGGCCTATTTGGTCCAGGAGTTTGGACCTTGCCTGAGGTGGCTTTTTCCCTCCAAAGAAGTGAATCAGATGCTTATATTAATTTCATACTGTTTGGCCTATGTCTCAAGCACATTACTAGCTAGCTCTTTCATCTTAATTCAACCCATTTCTAGTATTCTATCTACCATGTGGCCTGGCCCGTGGCTCACCTGGATTCCTTACATGGTTCCTCCTTGGAGGTCAGATAGAGACTGACTAAGTCCTCCCTCCTTCTACCTGTCTTTCCTCTGATCCTCCACCTACTTCTACAGTGCTCCACATAGGCCAAAACAGCTCCTTTATTTATAGAGAACAGTCTGACCACAGAATATTGATAAATTAAGTATAAATATTGATAAATTAAATCATTGTATTGCAGACTAAAGATTCAGTAGGCTTCTTTTAGCTTTGCTTTGAGACACAATCTTGCTGTGCAGCCCACACTAGGGTTGTACACACTACATGGTTCAGGTTGGCCTACCAATCACAACCTTCCTGCCCTTGTGTCCAGGCTGCTAGAATCATAGGTGTACACTACAATGTATAATTATTACATTCTCAACTTACTGAGAGAAAACTGAGATACACCAAGAATTTATGAACCAATAAAGGATATTTAGGCATGTTGTTGGTTTCACAAGTGAGAAGAGATACACACTATCAAGGCCACATGAGAGTTTATTTAAGAGAGTTCCCATGTGGGTGCAGAAGCAGAGAAGCAGGACAGAAGATCAGGAGACAGAGAGACCCCGAAATATGTGTGGTCTCTTTTAAGAGAAGGGGTAGTCACGTTTGGGTGTGCCTCTGTATGTGTCATGTGTCCAGGGAGGTGCTTCTGTATGCAGTGCCTCAGGGTTTATGCAGCCACACCCAGGGACATGCCTTCGTACAAGGTGAATTCCACCTGAACCGAGTTGGCTCAGATATGTGAAGTGCCAGGAATCCTTGCATCTCACCGTTTTGCTTATTATAAAAAGAAAACCAGGTTTATGGGGGGAGGTAATGAACATAGTGTATATGGTTGTCATGATCTCTGCATGGCTATTTCCTGCTGACACAGGGACGAAGATGTCTGCTGGATTCTTTAGCTCATTTTGCTTGTAGAGTCGGAGGTCTGAGTCAGGGCTGTGAATTTTGTTTTCTGGAGCTCAGAAAAAATTATGAGTTAGTGAGATAACTTTGAGAAGTGATAATATAGTGAGTTGTGTACTCTGCTAGTTCTGGAGGTGGAAAAAGGTTTTTGGAGAGGGGGTAGGAAATGGTCTGTTTTACCTGTATTGACTCTGAAAATGGCTCTTGAGTTTTGTTTTCATTTTCCAGAAGCAGTGGCTGTGGAAATGGGGAGGGTTGAGCCAAAATACCTTGGAGCCATTTTTTGGCCTTCATCTTAGAAGCAGGATGGAAAGGAAAACTCAGAGATGATGATTTATATTTGGTGGTGCACCTGGGATACTGGAACTGACAGGTTGAAGTTTATAGCAAGTGAATAGAGGTGGCTAGAGCAGTTGGCAGAGTCTGAATTTAGGCGAAATGTGACTAAAAGTTAAAAATCTCTTTTTATCAGGAGTATGGTAGGTTTGTTTGACTAAAAATGGGTGATAGTAAAAACTCTGAAAATATAATTAGATGGCAGTGTCTGATTAGGCCAAAATTATTTGCCTTTTATCTTGACAATGGAGAGGCTAGAAAGAGAAGTGAGACCCCAAAGCTCTTGCCTGCAGGACTGAGAGTATATGACTTTCAGTGCCTACAGGGAGATGGACTGCCCTGATATTATTATGAGTACTCAAGGCCCCCTCTTTGCAATGAGGATGGTCAGCTTAGAGAAGCCTTGACAGCACTAACTGCCCACGGTCAGACCTTAGATCAGTTGGGAGTGATCTCTGTGTAATGTCTTCTTGCCACATGGGGCTGGGGACACTCACTTAGACCAGCATTCTCTTGATGGAGTCCTGGACAAGGCCTGAGACCTGACCTTACCTCTATGAGGCTAAGCAAGAGCAAGGCAGTAGCTGGCCAGACAGCTTTTGCCAGCAGGCAATATCTCTCTTGTGATTATATTAAAAACCAACTTTTAGAGCCTTCTTAGCGCAGTAGGCAGCGCGTTAGTCTCATAAAAACCAACTTTTGCCTGTGGCGTCTGCCTGAGGTCTCCTCTCAAGGTCTAAGTTTTAGCCTAATTTTTATTTATCTAAGAAAGTTTGCAAACTTTTATTATCTTATTTATGGCAGTTGCTTTTTTGTAGAGGGAAAACTGGATTCATGTGGCCAGAAACAGAAGAACAGAAAGCCAGAAAGGAAAGTTTAGCGTTGAGCTATGAAAAGAAATTAGGAAAACTTTTAAGAACAGAGAGCTGGAAAAGGTTTAGATCTGATGAAAAAGAGAAAAGATAGGAGAAACTCTTTTTATCTGCCCATCACTTGCAAAAGTGAGCCCTTATAAAATATCAGGGTTGGTGAGCCATTAGGTGGCTATTTTGAGTAATCTAAGGGGTAATTAGGCCACTTTTTGTGAAAACAAAACAAAACAGATAAGCTTGGTAGTATCTAGATAAGGCAAAAAGCTAAATAGTTTTAATGTTTCCACCACGTACCCTAAGGGTTAAGATGGAGCTTCTGGCCTGCACATTTCTCATTGTCGGAAACCTAAGGGAGATGCAGAGTTCAGCTGTCTGGTTGTCACCTAGGCAGGGAAGCGGATTTATGCTAAAAAGTCCGTCAATCATTAGCATAGTTTGCTGCTTGGACCATGCCCCAGACTGCCCAGGTTCCTGAGTTCTCATCAGACCAAAGAGAGAGCACCAGGAAATTACACCATTCACAACGAGATGATGAGAGCCCGTCAGCTCTCAAAACCATGTGCCCATGACCTGTCTGTCCATGGCTCTGCCGGCACAAAAAAACGCCTATGGAAGATGCTAGTGTAAGTCCCTATGAGGCAAGTTCGTGGACGGAATGTAGTAATGGGAAAAAGCCAGGAGTGTGTGTTTGTCTGGGGGTTGGGGGGCACTTACCAATTAAATCCACTGGTGTTTGAATATCACAGTGGCTGGGCAGGTAGAAGGTGTGGCCTTGCAGTGAACTTCCGATCAGGTTTCCCTAGCTTTTGTGCTCAGGAGAGAACCTATCCGAGTCACAGCACCAATGTTGGTTTCACACATGAGAAGAGATACACACGATCAAGGCCACATGAGAGTTTATTTAAGAGAGTTCCCAGGTGGGTGCAGAAGCAGAGAAGCAGGACAGAAGATCAGGAGACAGAGAGACCCCGAAATATGTGTGGTCTCCTTTAAGAGAAGGGGTAGTCACGTTTGGGTGTGCCTCTGTATGTGTCATGTGTCCAGGGAGGTGCTTCTGTATGCAGTGCCTCAGGGTTTACACAGCCATGCCCAGGGGGCATGCCTCCATCCCAGGTGCATCCCACCTAAGCCAAGTTGGCTCAGCTATGTGGAGTGCCAGGAATCCTTACACATGTTATTTGAGACTATGAAAAGTAATAAACTACAAATGTATAGTAAGAAGACCTGGAGGAAGAGGTAGAAAAGTGATGGAAATGAGTTACTTATTTGGGGTAGTGAGCCATTGAAAGGAAGTTTGACTTATGTTTCTAGTCAAGCAATGGAAGTAGAGATGTTGGTAGTATTGAGAATTAGATATAGTTAGTTATCATTACCCTAGCAGATCCTGATATTTATGTCTTTGTTTCCCATGTATATATTAACAAGCTCATTCTTTTTTTTAAATTCTCAAGAAATCATTTAATTTTTTTCCTATCTATTTATTTTGTATTTATCAAGAAAAACAGTAAAATGAATTTAAAATGCTGATAAGTTAACACTAACTATAAAGAAGATAAAAATCTTAAGCATGACTTATCAAGGGTGATAATGCAAATAAGATTGCTATACATATATTTACTTTGTGTTCAGCTTTCCCTCTGAATTTTTTTTCCATCCCTGTATATCCTTATTCAAGGTCCCTTCCCGCTCCCACCACATCAGGTCATTTTTTCTTCTCCACAACGCTCCATCCCCTCCCTGGGCAGGCAGGAGACAGTCCTATGGTCCCACTGACCCAATAATGCTTAGTTCAGTCTCCACTACTGGCAAATCCAGTTTTGTCCGCCCTCTCTGAAGAGTGAGTCAGGTGTTCCTATAGTTGGAGTGGGATCCGAAGGGTCAGTCCAGGGTGTTTCTGATCCCAAGCTGTTCAGTGGTTGTGGTTTGCAGCTTGGGCATGCTTGTTTTTTTTTTCTTGTTTATTTGTTTAGAGACCACTAATAAGTGAGTACATCCCCTGCTTATCATTCTGAGTTTGTGATACCTTGCTCAGGAGGATATTCTCCAAATCCATCCATTTGCCTGCGAATTTTAGGATATCATTTTTTCTTACTGCTGAGTAGTATTCCATTGTGTAGATGTACCACAGCTTGTTAATCCATTCTTCAGTTGAGGGACATCTAAGTTGTTTCCAGGTTCTTGCTATTACAAATAATGCTGCTATGAACATAGTTGAGCTAATACCTTTGGTATGTGAATGTGCCTCTTTAGGGTATATACCCAGAAGTGGTATTGCTGGGTCCTTGGGGAGATTGATTCTCAATTTTCTGAGAAACCTCCATATTGCATTCCAAAGTGGCTGAGCAAGTTTACACTCCCACCAACAATGGAGGAGTATTCCCCTTGCTCCACATCCTCTCCAACATAGGCTGTCATCTGTGCCTTTTATCTTAGCCAATCTAACAGGTGTTAGGTGGTATCTCAAAGTTGTTTTGATTTGCATTTCTCTGATGGCTAAAGATGATGAGGACTTTTTCAGGTGTCTTTAAGCCATTCGTAGTTCCTTTGCAGAGAATTCCCTTTTTAGATCTGTACCACATTTTTTGATTGGGTTATTCAAGGTTTTGGGCTCTAGATTCTTGAGACCTTTATATATCTTAGACATCAGTCCTCTATCACTTGTAGGGTTGGTGAAAATTTTCTTCCATTCTGTAGGCTGCCATTTTGTCCTATTGAGAGTGTCCTTGGCTTTGCAGAAGATCCCACTTATTGATTGTTGGTCTTAGTGTCTGTGCCACTGGTGTTATATTTAGAAAGTGGTCGCCTGAGCCAATTCGTAGAAGTGTATTTCCCACTCTATTTTCTATCAAGTTCAAAGGGGCTGGGTTTAAGTTGAGGTCTTTGATCCACTTGGATTTGAGTTTTGTACAGGGTGACAGGCTTGGATCTATTTGCATTTTTCTACACACTTCCATCCAGCTATGCCAACACCATTTGTTAAATATACTATCTTTTTTCCATTGAATTTTTTGGCCTCTTTGTCAAAGATCAGGTGTTCATAGGTTTTTGAGTTAATGTCTGGATCCTCAATTCTATTCCATTGGTCCACAAGTCTATTTTTATGCCAGTACCAGGCTCTTTTTATTACTGTTGCTCTATAGTATAATTTGAAGTCAGGGATGGTGATACCTCCTGAGGTTCTTTTGTTGAGCAAAATTGTTTTGGCAATCCTGGCTTTCCTGTTATTCCAAATGAAATTGAGTATTGTTCTTTCAAGGTCCAAAAAATATTGTGTTGGGATTTTGATGGGCAGTGCATTGAATCTGTAGATTGCCTTTGGTAGAATTGCCATTTTTACTATGTTGA
>PVIH01008230.1:0-45393 GCA_004025045.1 Sigmodon hispidus | reverse complement strand
CTTAAAATTTTTGTCAAATAGGTCTGTTACTTCTTTGGTTATAGTTACTCCAAGGTATTTAATACTATTTGCAGCTATTATGAAGGGTAATGTTTCCCTTATTTCTTTTTCAGCTCTTCTATCTTTAGTGTATAGAAGGACGGCTGATTTCTTTCAGTTAATCCTGTATCCTGCTACATTGCTGAAGGTGTTTATCAGCTGTAGCAGTTTCTTGGAAGAATTTTGTGGGTCACCTATGTATTCAATCATATCATCTGCAAACAGAGATAGCTTCACTTCTTTTCTAATTTGTATCCCCTTAATCTCTTTTCATTCCCTTATTGCTTTAGCTAAAACTTCGAGAACTATATTGAATAGATAAGGGGTGAGAGGATTCCCTTCTCTAGTTCCTGATTTTAGTGGGATTGCTTTGAGTTTTTCTCCATTAAGTTTGATACTGGCTGTCGGCTTCTTGTAAATCGACTTTATTATATTTAGGTATTCTCCCTGCATTCCTGATCTCTCTAGGGCTTTAATCATAAAGGAGTGTTGGATTCTGTCAAAGGCTTTGTCAGCATCTAAGGATATGATCATGTGGTTTTGTTCCTTTAGTTTGTTTATATGATGGATAACATTTACAGTTTTTCATATGTTAAACCAGCTCTGCATTTCTGGGATAAAGCCTACTTGGTCATGGTGGATGATATCTTTTATACATTGTTGTATACGGTTTGCCAAAATTTTGTTGAGAATTTTTCGCATCAATATTCATGAGGGAAATTGGTCTGTAATTCTCCTTCTTTGTTGTGTCTTTGAGTGGCTTGGGTATTAGGGTAATTGTGTCCTCATAAAAGGAATTTGGCAATATTCCTTCAGTTTCTACTGTGTGAAATAGTTTGAGGAGTAACAGTAGTAATTCTTCTTTGAATGTCTGGTAGAATTCGGCAATAAAACCATCTGGACCAGGGCTTTTATTTTTGGGGAGGTTTTTAATGACAGCTTCAATTTCCTTAAGGGTTAAAGGCCTGTTTAGGTAATTAATCTGATCTTCATTTAATTTTGGTAGGTGGTACCTGTCCAGAAAGCTGTCCATTTCTTCTTGGTTTTCCATTTTTGTGGAATACAGATTTTCAGAATATGACCTGATAATTCTCTGTATTTCCTGGGGGTCTGTTTTTATGTCCCCCTTTTCATTTCTGATTTTGTTGATTTGAACACTCTATCTGTTTTTTGATTAGTTTGGCTAAGGGTTTATCTATCTTGTTGACTTTCTCAAAGAACCAAGTCTTAGATTCGTTAATTCTTTGTATTGTTCTTTTTGTTTCAGTTGTTCTGAGTTCAGCTCCAAGTTTGATTATTTCCTGCCATTTACTCCTTCTAGGTGATTTTTCCTCTAATTGTTCTAAGGCTTTCAGCTGAGCTGTTAGGTCTCTAGTGTGGGATTTCTCTAGGTTTTTCATATAGGCATCTAGCACTATGAATTTTCCTCTTGAGACTGCTTTCATTGTGTCCCACAAGTTTGGATACCTTGTGAGTTCGTTTTCATTAAATTCTAGGAAGACTTTGATTTCTTTCTTAATTTCTTCCTTGACCCAGAGATGGTTCAGCTGATTGATGTTTAGTTTCCATGAGTTGGTAGGCTTTCTTTGGGTGTTGATGTTGTTGAACTCTAACTTTAGGCCTGGTGGTCCAATATGTTACAAGGGATTATTTCCATTTTTTTTTATCTGTTGATTTTTGCTTTATGGCCAATGATGTGGTCAATTTTGGAGAAAGTTCCATGAGGATCTGAGAAATATGTATATTCCTTTGCCTTTGGGTGGAAGCTTCTGTAGATATCTATTAAATCCATTTGTAACATAACCTCTTTTAGACTCCTTATTTCTCTGTTGAGTCTCTGTCTGGTTGATCTATCCAGGGGTGAAAGTGGGGTATTGAAGTCTCCCACTATTACCATGTAAGAATTGATGTGGGATTAGAACTTTAGCAGTGTTTCTTTTACATAAGTAGGTGTTCTTATATTAGGGGCATAAATATTCAAGAGTAAAATCTCCTCTTTACCAGTTTTTCCTGTGATGAATAAGTAGTGATCATCTTCGTCCCTTTTAATTGCTTTTAACTTAAAGTCTACTTTGTTAGATATTAGGATTGCAACCCCTGCTTGTTTCTTAGGACCATTTGACTGGAAAATCTTTTCCCAACCCTTTATTCTAAGCCTGTGTCTGTCTTTGCGGTTGAGGTGTGTTTCTTGTAGGTAACAGAAGGATGGTTTCTGTTGTTGTATCCATCTTGTTAGTGTGTGACGTTTTATAGGAGAGTTGAGACCATTGATATTAAGGGAAATTAGTGACCATTGATTCATATTTCCTGCCATTTTTTTGGTGGTAACTTGTTTGTATTTCCTTTCTCTGGGGTATTCTTCTGTGGAATTATTGATTGTTTGTGATTTTGTGGGTTATCTGTGGTCCTTAGATTGGAGTTTTCCCTTGAATACTCTCTGTAGTGTTAGATTGGTAGATAGATATTCTTTCAGTCTGACTTTGTCCTGAAATACCTTGTTTACTCCATCTATGGTGATTGATAAATTTGCATTGTATAGTATTCTAGTTTGGCAGCCATGCTCTTTTAGCATTTGTATAACTTCTGACCAAGCCCTTCTAGTTTTCATCGTTTCCATTGAATAGTTATTCTGATGGGTCTGCCTTTATATGTGAGTTGGCCCTTTTCTTTTGCAGCTCTTAAAATTTTTTCTTTGTTCTGTATGCTTTGTGGCTTGATTATAATGTGGCACACTGACTTTTTTGGGGGGTCATATCTATTTGGTGTTCTGTAAGCTTCTTGTATCTTTATAGGCATTTCCTTCTTCAGGTTAGGGAAGTTTTCTTCTATGATTTTATTGAAAACATTATCTGTTCATTTGAGCTGGTATTCTTCTCCTTCTTCTTTTCCTATCATTCTCAAATTAGGTCTTTTCATTGTGTCCCAGATTTCCTGAACATTTTGTGTTATGGCTTTTTTAGTTTTACTATTTTCTTTGACTGATATATCTATTTGAGCTACTGAGTTTTCCACTTCAGAGATTCTATCTTCCATCTCTTGAACTCTGTTTGTTATGCTTGTATCTGTGGTTCCAGCTTTTTTCTTCAGATTTTCTATTTCCATCTTTGCCTCATTTTGTGCTTTTTTTATTGCTTCTATTTCAGCTTTTAGTTCCTGCCATGTTTCTTTCACAGATTTATTCATCTCTTCCCATTTTTTGTTTGTATTTTCTTCTATTTCTTTAAGGCTATTTTTCATATCATCTTTGAGAGCTTCGATGATCATCAAAAAGGAATTTTTGGTGTTGCTTCCTTCTGTTTCCTCTTCATTGCTCAGTTCAGGTCTTGTATTTGTAAGATCGCCACTTTCTTCTGAAGTTATCTTGTTGTTCTTTGTATTATTATGTAAGTTTTTGCACTGACGTTTGCCCATGGCTTCAGTGGTTCACGATTAGTGGCTCCTGATCAGTTGTGGTACTTGGGTTTGTGTGCCTCCTGTCACCTCTCTGGGCAGGGTCTGAGTCTGTCCTTCAGGGACCCCAGTCATTATCTGTTTGCTCAGTTGGAGGTGGAGGTGGGTAGCCATGTAAATTCCCTCAGCAGCAGCTGGGGCTGGGGGGAACGTGACAGGCAGACTTTATCTGTGCCTGCTACAGAGTGCACTGGGACTGGCTTTGCAGACAGCACCCGGTCCCGGAAGCGGAAGCAGAACTGATGGGGCTCATTCTTTTTTTTCTTTTTTTTCTTTTTTACTGATAATATATCATAACATTTATTTTAAAACAGTCTTTTGGTGTACTTATAATTGTATCACTATTAAAATTGATAGGAGAGTTGGGAAGATGACTCTGTCAATATCATTCTTTTCACATGAGCCTAAGAACTGGAATTTATTCCCAGCACCAATGTAAAAGCCAAATCTGGCCATGCACCTATAAATCAAACAGTAAGGAGATAGATGTAGGAGGATCCCTGAGTCTTGATGGCCTGTCAGTTTTTCAAAGCAATGAATTCCAGGCTTAGTAAGAGACTCACTTTGTTTCAAAAAAATAAGGTAGAGAGCAATTTAGGGGCAACACTAAATATCAGCTTTGGTTCTTTGCACACAGTCATGATCGGATGCAAAAACACATGTACACATGCTCATAAACATCAAATATATCTACAAAAAAAGTTGAAATAAAATTTGAATACTAATGAAGTAGATGTGCTTGCTTGTTTATTTCTGCATGAACAATCATATCCTGGGGTCTAGAGAGATGGCTCAATGTTTGAGAGCAATGACTACTTTTGCAATGGACATTGATTCAGTTCCCTAAATCTATAGCTGCAATATCAGGGAATCCAATGTCTGTTTCTGGTCACCATAAACACACACAGACATGCATTTTTTATAAAACATTCATATACATTACATATAAATAAAAGACATCTTGAATAAACATTTGATAATGCAGGATACTGGATATTTTCACTATTTTTCAAAGTTAATATTTTAATTTGATAATTGTCAGTGCTGAAAATGCTACTTTGTCTAAATATGAAATATAAAATAGCAGAAGTGTGTTTAGGAACATTTCCTTGGTTGTTCAAAATTCTGCCTAATCCCAAGTTAAAATCAATTTAATAGTTTTTTTTCCTATAACTCAAGTCAGCAACTCAAACAGCAACTTTCAAAATCAAATATTCTAAAATAACACCAATTCAAAGATATAATTATTTGATACTTGTAGATACTTGCATGGTGAGAAGTGATAGTAAGAAAACATTAAAAGTCCCTTATTCTTAAATACAATTGTTAATGAGATCAATGGTTCAGTGACTAAGACAACTTCCATTGTCTTTTTTTTTTCTTTTAAACCAAACAGGTTTCTTCAAGGGCTATTATTATGATATGTTAAATATACATAAATGGTTGCTTTTGCTTTCTTTTGTGAAAGTGAAAAATGAAAAATGTATTTGCTTGGTGTCATGTGAATATAGAGTCCCACTCCTAGCTGGGGATCTATTGGCATTTCATAGCTGCTGGGAGACTCATCTTTAATGATGACTCCTAGTAGGCCAACCCAATATGAGGGCAGATCTCACATCCTGGGCAATACAAATTAGACATGATAGGTTTAATGAAGAGAGAGACCATAAAGTTGGGTAGGTATGGAGCTGAGGGGGTGTGCATGTTTGAGGAGTTAGGGGAGGTGAATAGGAACAAAATACATTGAAATTATCAAAGAATTAATGAAAGTATTATTTTAAAAGAAGTAAAATCACACAAGTATTTGTTAAAGAGGAAGGAGACATTCATGGTCATAGAATTATAAGCAAGTTTCTTGAGATGTCATGTAAGTGGGTGTTAATTTGTTGCACTGCTGCTTGTTGTATTGTTTTGTGTGCAGATGCACTGACTAATTTGTAGCTTTTATATAACTTGTGCCTATTTTTTTTATCTTCTCAGTTCCAGTCATCTTGTATTTTTCTCCTTTTCCCAGAAGTATCTCATACATATTTCTCCAATAGTTTACATTTATCAAAACTTTTGTGCTTGTGGGAGTGACACTCACATACACTGCCAGGTGCCACACAGAGAGTTTATTTTAGGGAGTTCGGATATCTGGAGAGAGAGAGAGAGGAAGGAGGAGGAAGAGGAGGAGGAAAGGAGAAGAAGAGAAGAGAAGAGAAGAGAAGAGAAGAGAAGAGAAGAGAAGAGAAGAGAAGAGAAGAGAAGAGAAGAGAAGAGAAGAGAAGAGAAGGGATCTACTGCCAAGTGGTGTTTCTTTTTAAGAGAGCCGGTAGGTACAGCTCAGCTACACAGCCACGCTTGGGGGCTTTGGGGGTTGCGCTCTGCCAGCGGCGCTGCCATTCCATCATAGGGCAAGCACACTTACATTTTGAGCTTTTAACTTTTTAAAAATAAATACTTTATAATGACACAGGTTTAAAATGGTTTTATGTAATATAAGTTCAAAATAGAAAGTATATAGATCATTTTAGTTGTATGATCAGTTCAGAATAGTGAACTATGTTAAGTAACACACTGGAGATATTTTGAAACTTAATTTTGTTGACATTATTAAATAAACAATCAGACAGGAACTGATCTGTCAGTGTTGACTGACAGGATGGAACTCCCAGCTCTCACATGGTGATTAAAGGCTGATGATTTCTTTGCTGGTGGAGTGTGTGAAAATCACACCCACCTAAACACAGAGACACATAAACTACAGGTGAGATGACTCCAGAAGACCTTCAAATGGGAACAACACTGGATTTTTGTAAGTCACTGCCTGCTTTTTAACAAAAGGGAGAGGAGAGCAGAGCAGAGGAGGGGAGGGGAGAGGAGAGGAGAGGAGAGGACCAACACCGCAAAGCTAGTGTGTCTCCAAATGCTCACAACTATAATTATAATTTACACACAGAAATTAGACCTTTTAGCTTTTAAAATAATTTGTTAGATGATTCTTTTCACTTTTGTGGAACTTGACATCTTTTGTTCTTTTCATATATTTTGCATTTCATGTTAATAGTTACTAGTTAGAGGCCATTTCTACTCACAATTCATATATGTCACTATAGTTCAATAGCACTGACCCCAGAAGACAATCTGTGCTCTGGCAAAAGGCAAACATCACATGCTGAAGTTAATGGACTGATAAGAGGATCTTGTGAAATGTTCTGAACTGGGCTCAGTGCACAACATTGTTTTTAAACATAGAAATGCAGACTTCACTGGAAAATTTGAAGCAGAGATAAAGACACATAAGAGCCCTGGAATATGCTCACATTTCACAGGTTCCTCATCTCTGACAGTAGATGGCTAGTGATGAGCAAAGTAGTCATTTTGCTTGAAGGGAAGGGTGTTGGTTGGTAGGTTGTTTTTGGTATTTCTGAGACAATGTTTCTTTGGGAAGCCCTAGTTGTCCTGGAACTCACTCTGTAGAGAAGGCTCACCTTGTGCTTGAATTGAGGTTTGTACCACTACCACCTGGCTGGCAAATTATTCTTATTTCTAGTTTGCATCAATAGAAAAGGAGAGTACACAAACTCTCAGTTTAAAAACAAACAAATAAACAAACAAAAACAAGCATTTCAAAATCTGTCTCACAGGTGACTACCAGGAAGGAGTCTGACAGATGTTAGTTCATTGGGAGACCATGTGTCTTCTTGCTTAAAGATGGATTCGTGAAAAGTCAAGTCTTGAGATTTCTCCACAATTTATTTAATTAAAATCATTGGGGAAAACCTTCATCTTAATATTATAACATGAAGACAGAGCACTCCTACATCTGTTCTGTTTCACTGTTTGGTGGTACTTATTTGCTTATTAAAAATTCAAACTATACAACTAGAAATTAGAGTAAAGCTTACTGAAACTCTCTTTATATAGTGATCAATGCAGTTGACATTGTAGTGAATGCATTTCTAGGTATGCATGTGTTTCTTTATGCAGTTTTACACATCTGTGGCCACACTCTGTCTGTTAGTCAGCAAACAATGTCATTCCATATCAACATGTCATAAGTTTCATGGTCACACATTTTGTTGTTTTATTTCATTAGTTCTTTATCAAAGAACAGAAGAGCTGTTTTCCAAATTCATTGCTGTTTTATGTAGTGCTGTGATCACATTTTTATGTACATGGTGTTTTGAGTACTTGGACAATGATCACTATAGGCTTGGGAACTCTTATAGGTTATACTTGAACTCTGGAAAGCCAAGTGGCGCTCCAGAGAAACTGTACCATGTGTTCTTCTACATCTTTTTTTTTTTTTTTCTTTTTTTGTTTTGAAAGAAGAACTTTTATTTAAAAGTATTTGTTAACACTATTTTTCACTTTGTATTGCTTGCATCAAATCTAAGGCCTCCCATATTAGAACACAACTACATCCTAAAGTCCTCTTTATACATCTTTGTCAACATCAGATTTTATCAATCAGTTATATCTCTGCCAGTGAGATAAGTAAAAACTGGTTTTCATTCAAATGTGAACTTCTTTAATAAATTGTAAGTTTAAACATCTTTTTATATCTCTAACCCTGCCTCCTTCCCCATTCTCACATAGAATCTCACCATGTAGCCCTGGCTGGCCTGGAAGTTCCTATGTCAAACACACTGGTCCTAAACAAATGGAGATCTACCTGCCTCTGCCTCCAAAGAGCTTTGATTAAAGGTATGTGCTGACACACCTGGCTGCTTTTCTCACTTTTATGAAATGTTCACACATTTTTCCATAGCCTTGTTTATGATCATCTGGTTGATTTACAAAAAGATTTCTGATGCTGGAGGTGTATTACTCTCTGCCTTATTAACATATGTATGCATGTGAAACATATGCACTCTGATTATGACTTCCCTCCTTGATTATTGACTTTATGGTTTTAAAATGCTTAAAGGTCAGGTCTATCATTCTTAACTGGTTGATTGTTTTGAGACAGGATCTTGCTACAGGTGGTTAGGTTGATCTGGAACTCATCATTCTTTTTGTGGTCTGTGAAGAGGTTTTATCACATTGAGATTTTTTTAAAGTCCAAGACATTCAGTGGGTATAAGAGTGTTAGATGATGACCAGAATACATTGTAACATGGATGAAATTGTTAAAGAATTTAAAAAAAAATTGAAGTTCATGCTTTCCCTTTGTGCTTTTGTAGTTTTATTCATGCTATTTAAACTGTCTAGAAATAAGCTATCCCATATAAAATGAAGCAGACTGGTTGATTGTCTGTGTTGAAATTCTTGGTAGCTTAAAACACTATAGAATGACTAAAAGATAAGATCTTGGAGTCAGACTTCCTAGATCCAAATTTTGGCTTCATTGTTTAACAGCTGGGTATACTTGACTGCACATATACAAAATAAGAGGAATATGAACTATTTCCTGAGGGCATTTCCCAAGACTCAGATGTTAATGTATATAAAAGGCTTAAAATAATATGCAGCATGTGTGACAGCTTGCTAAACTGTCACATACTGAGCACCCACATCAGAGAGATGGCTTCTTAGCTTCATTCTCCTGCACTTCACAGGATCTACACGATTATAGTTCAGGTGAGTTCTAGCTTTGTAATATGTGCAGACAAGTTCTTTCTTATTTTTCAGAGTATTCCTTATCCTCCTAATTATATTTATTTGTTTGAATACATTATTTATTATTCAGATCTGGGTGGATGAGATGCTTCATTTGGTAGAGACATTTATCCTCAAGACCAAAGACCCGTGTTCAGTTCCCAGAACCACAGGGCAGAAGGAAAGAACCACTTTTGAAAATTGTGCCGGGCTGGAGAGATGGCTCAGCGGTTAAGAGCACTGACTGTTCTTCTGGAGGTCCTGAGTTTGATTCCCAGCATCCACATGGCAGCTAACAACTGTCTGTAATTCCAAGATCTGACACTCTTACACAGTTATACATGCATGCAAAACACCAATTCACATAAAATAAAAATAAATATTTAAAAAAAAAAGAATTAAGAAAATTGTGCTCTGACTGCCACATGTGTAACATGGCAAAACATGTCTTGACACACAAAATATATTTATTTATTAATGGATTAGGTGTGACCTTGGGGGAGAAAGTATGTCAGTGTGGGTGGGCTTTGAGGTTCTGAAAGGTTTTCCACCTTCTGTTTGTGGATCATGACTGTCAGCTCTCACCTACTGTTCCAGATGCCTACTGCCATGCCTTTCCACCATCATCATGGACTTTAATCCTCTGGAACCATAAGCTCAATTAGATACTTTTTTAAAGAAGTTGCCTTGGTAATGGTATTTTGCCATAGCAATAGAAAGTAAAAGATAATATTAGAAGAAAAGACTTTTAAATGAATTTTAATGTTTCTTTCCATTAAGTACCACAAAATAGTATTTTTCAATCATTCAGTCTTTGTTTTATTTAATAAAGTATATAAAAGCTCAGTGACATAGAGTACATTCATGTTGTGGGACAATCATCACCAGCACCTATTATCCAAACATTTTCAACCTTCCCAGAATGCTTTTCTGTCTGTGTCTACTAAATACTAACAGCTCAGTTTCCCAGCACCTACCTAGATCCTGGTAATGATTGCTCTAATTTCTATCTCAATGAGTTTGAATTTTTGGTACTTGAAGAACTGGAGCTATATTACTTGGTTTTTTAATAGCCTGCTTCTTTCACTTGGCATGCCTCCCCAGTTTCATCTATGTTTTAGGTGAATGTTCTTTTTATTCTAGAATGTTCTTTCCATTTAAGGCCAAACAATACCACTTTGGATGTTCATATACCATTTTGTTGACAAAGTTCCCAATCAATGAACAGGTGGGCTGCTTCTACCTGCTATAAATGTGGATGTAAGGTTAAGCTGGAACTGCTTGCTGCTCTGTGCTCTCATGTGCATGCTCAGTAGTAGGATTGCCAAGTCACGTGGTAACCTCCCCTGCCCCCGCCACGTTGTTCTGTAATCCTTCTACATTTTCCAAAGCAAACTGTAAACAGTTTCCAACATTTCCATATCCTGGCCAACATTTCTCACTTTCTGTTTTTTGTTTTTGTTTTTATTTTTATTGTGCATGTATTGGTGAGAAGAGACATGCCAGGGTGCACATGTGGAAATCAGAGGACAAATTTGTGGAGTACATTCTCTCTTTCACCTTTCAGAGGCTTCAGAGACTGAATCTAAGCCCTCAGGCTCTCACAGGAATGTCCATCCTCTACTGAAGAATTATGTTACAGCTCCTCCGTTACCCCAATGAATGTAAATACTGAATACTTTGAGTTAAATCTTAAAGAATAAGCAAATATAACAGAAGAAAAAAATAGTTTCCAGAATTCATAGTTTCAGTTGGAACACTGAGTTTTAGAAATGTTTTCCATCAATCCACATGAGAAATAAAGAATGAAAAAAAAAATCTGTGGTCTTTCTTGCAAAGAAGTAGAGTGGGCAGGCAGCCAGTGTAAGAAATATTCATGCAGCTGTTTCCTAACTAGTCCAAAGAAACTTCTGGACACTGCTTAAAACATGCATATTTAGTTTGTTATGAACCTTCTGACTTAAGAAAAACCCAAAGTCCAATATGTTTTCTGTTTGTAGAAGTGGAGTACAGGCAGACATGTGTGTAGGTGTTTTAGATAAATTCAGACCTCAGCAAGTTTGTGAAATAATTCTAGTGTTCTTCATTTGCCAGTTGGTCTTATTTCCAACCTAGTCCACTTTAACTTCAGGATCGTGGCTTTGAGTTTTATTTCGGGCCCAGGTGCTCTCATTCTTGTTCCAACTACCACTGACTGAACCCTTGCCCTCAAATGCCAACCCATGAAAGACTGGTTTTAGTCAGTCTGTACTTAGTCATAAAATGAACATCAATAAACTCCCTTTCATCACAGAACATACTTCTCAGCACTTTCTATCCGGAGTTCTTCTTTAGATCTTCAATTTTTAAAGTGAGTCATGATCACTGTTTATGACTACTTTTTATGACCACTTTTAACCCGGCCAGCAGTATGGAGCAGTATGCAATCCCCACCCAACCCTGCTAAAATATTATGTCTATAGGGTACAAGGAACCATTCTATTTTCAGAGAAAAGCTGTTGAAAAAAATAATAACTAGACCACTATTTAAAAAAAAATAAAATGAGGAGGATTCTAAACCACAAGAAGAATACAACTATTAAAAATATTTGGTTACTTTGCCCAGGCATGATGTAGTGGCACACACCTATAAGTCCAGCATCAAGGGGCAGAGTTAGGTGGGTCTCTATGAGGTCCAGGCCACCCATGCCTACATAGTAAGAGTTTGCCTTAAAAGCAAGCAAGCAAACAAACAAACTACGAACACCTTTTATTATACACAAGGATAACTGCTCTGAAGTTAGATTGTCATCATGGTTACAACTCTGTGAATCTGCTAAAGCCATTACACATTAAATGAAAGAAGTGTGTAGTATGTGAATTATATCTCAACAAAGCTGGTTTAGTTGTAAATATCTTACTTAGTACAACAAATGGACATGCATAGTAGCAGGCAGTCAGCTGAATTTAACTGGGTACCTGGCAGCTGTCCACATTAAGGTATCCTGAGTGATGACTTTGTGTGGGAGTTTTGTAGCCTAATTTGATTGTCACAGAAAGCTTTTGGTGAAGGAAACATTACTGTCAACACCTTTAGTAAGCTACTCATTGGGTAAGGATAAAGTTGGTATTGCTCATTTAGTAGGGGTGAAGTTGGTGCTTAAATTTAGGTATCTGTCCACTTAGTAGGGGTGGACTCGATTCTTGAGCCCAGGGCTATGCTTCTGAAACACTGAGCAAATCTAAACATCTGGAACTAGCTTGACAGCTCCCCATGCAAAGCAGCCTGAGAGTCTGTGTCATGTCACAGACAGAAGTTCTTTTTTTCTGATTGTGGCTTCATTTTAGTCAGTTGGAGCCACAAAACAGTTACTTAAGTATAATAGACATTCTTTGAAAAAAAAATGGATTTGATTTGCAGCTGAATATGTTGTAAACTATCCAGAGCTGGCTGGGTGAGACGCCTCAGCAGGTGAAGATATTTATCTTCAAGTCCGAAGACCTGTGTTCAGTCTCCCCAGAACCACAAGGCAGAAGGAAAGAACCACTTAAAAACTGTGCTCTGAATTCCACGTGCATGCCATGGCAAAAACATGCCTTGACACACAAAATAAGTAAATGTACATCAAAAGCAAATGTACACATAAATCTTCCAGAGCTAAAGTAGAAACTCTGTAAACTGTCAGTGTCCAGTTATTGTGTAGCATCTGAAATTGTAACAGCCTTATTGTTGACTATACATTTACCCAGGGGAGGGGAATGGAAGCTGTACTGCTGGAGAACACAACCTCCCACTCCTCTATGGGTGAGCTCAGCCTAGCATTTAGGGAACTGGGAAGCAAAGCAAGTTTCTGGCAAGAAATAATTGTTCTAAAGAGCAATAGAAATAAATGTGTGCAAATTTTATCTTAGAGGACACTTTGAGATTAAGGTTTGGGATAATTTTCCTCTTTTTTTTCTCTCTTACAGAGCTCATAAGTACATGCAGTTTCTACCCATTTGCTTCCAGTTCCCACCCCACAGGCTATTTCTAAGAAATGTTTCAAAGATAAAGTTATGCAATGTATTGACTGATATAAATTTAACAGAGTAAGAATTTAATCATTTTATTCTTCTGCTTGCGTTTTAGCCCAGTGGCTTAGAGCCAAATTTCTTAGTATGTCAAGGCGAATGTCAAGTAGCTTTTTAGTTTGAATGGTCTTCATTTAGTTCTCAGATGATAACCCATTGGAAGGATGTATAAAGGTGAGTATAATGGAAACCTAACACTATAGGAGCTTCCAGCCCAGCAGACAGGACAAGCATGGCAATAACCCCAAAGTTAGTTAGAGCAGGAAATGCATGCAGTCAGACATTTCCCGAACCTACACTGTGAACATGACCCGTCCGGGGCTTCAGTTGAGTAGAAAGAAGAGAAACAAATAAAATACCAATCATGGGTCCTGTTGGCTTTTCTGAATATGACTTCATAGAAAATAGAGGATTAAATAAGTTTTAGTCTTAAATAATGAAGAATTTGTGAGAATTTGCTTCTGTCAAACCCCCAGAAGAGAGAGAGAAACAAGCAAAGAAAAAGATTGTACAGCACTGGTAGGAACTGGGCAAAGCAAGAAAACAGTAGACTTGGTAGAGCGGTGTCTTAGAGTTTCTATTGCTGTGAAGAGACACCATGACCATGGAAACTCTTATAAGAAAAACATTTAATTCTGTATATTTGAAGGAATGCCTTTTTGACAGATTGGGTACATAGTTTAAAAGAAGGAATAAACACTAAGGATTAAATCAAGGTTCATAAAATAAGTAATTAGAAGATGGAATCTCTATGTTCTAATAAGAATAAGTACATGAAAAAGTATATTTGGGAATATAACCTCTTAGAGATAAGTCTGGACATGCTGATCACATAAAATCTGGGTCAGACAATAGACAGTTTAGTTTATGAATCTGAAACGTGAGAAAGAACTAAGAATATAAAATAAGATAGGGCAGGCTTTCCTGGTTTGTTTTTGACCAAGAAGGCCTCCTGAAACCAAGAAAGCTCCAGACAAGTAGATGAGGTGTTCACCCTATGTCTGGATTCTAGATCTAAATTTGGAAGCCTTTGGTACATAAGGTCTATCTAAAGGCAACAGATTAAAAGAGTTGAGGTCCCCTAGGGAGTAAGTGAACTGTGAGAAAAAGTTGGCTGAAGGTAACTCATGCACTTAAAGAAGTTGAGGAAAATCAGTAGAAGAGGTTACAAAAGGACAGTGCAGGGAAGTAGAAGGGAAAGCCAACCGACATGGTGTGGTGTCATGGAAGACAGTAAGGGAAATGTTACAAATAGAAAGTAGTGATCAAGTAATAGGTGAGATGGCATAAAGACTGAATTGACATTGCTTCCTCAATGTAAGATCAGCATGGAGAGAATTTTTACTATAGAATTATGGGATAGAGCCTGGATTAGAGTCACGAAAAAGGACAACCAGTGACAATGTACAGAAGAACCAAGAGAGAGAAGGAGTTAGAAGTGGAAGGGGGTTTAAGGAGGCTTTTGAGGGGGTGAATGTAATATGCTGATAGAAAATAATCCCCAGGTGTAATGCTGGTGAGAGAAACTGGGTACTTGCAGAAGGACCTTTGAGCAAAGCTTTTGTTATATGTATGCACTAATAGTTCTGTTGGTGATGATAAAGATGGTGCAGGGATTGGAAATGAGACAGGTATCTGTGAAAGTTCCTGTTTGTCTGTTTGCTTTCTCTGTTTGCTCTTATTTTCTGCTGAAGAGGAGGATTAGGTTATTAGCCAAAAGTGGCAGGTGTGGAGTAGGGCAAAGGGACTGGGGAAAGTTCAAAGGGAAAAGAAAGGCATTTGAGATGACTCCTGGGTACAAGTCAATACATAGTAAAATCTGATGACACAGGATTCAGAGCTCAGAGAGGATCTAGCCGGTGGGGGGAGGTGGGATAGGAAAAGTGAGTAAGGGATAGAAAGAAGAAAGAGAAAAAAATGTAGATGAGCAAGGGGGGCATTTTTTTTTTAATTTGTCAGTATGACCAGGGAGATGGACTGCAGCCATTTGATGAGACGGGAGGAAAACAGAATTCTCATGAAAAAGGTAGCTTCTGGTTGGAGTACAAAGACAACAAGAATTTTTATGAAAGTTTGAAGATATTAGGTATCTTAATAATGGGCTAAGCATTTGCAAGGAGATGGCCAGAGGGTTGAAGGAGCTGGAGGTGGCAATGGGGACTCGAGTCAGCAATTCGCAGAGATAAGAACTCAGGCCTGTGGACTTTCCAGTGAGGCCCAGCAGCCCTGGGCTTTTTCATGCTGACTGACAGGAACAGGGTATACAGATAATGGGAGACAGCCTGGGTCCTTTAGTAGAGATATTTTTCTGCAAGCAACAGGTGCAGAGCATGCTTGAGTATGGTAGTTCCATTCAGGAACTGGCTCCACACCCCTGTGGAGAGTGATGTCTTCTCAGGTATGATTATTTACTCAGTGTCTGTCTCCCCACAGTTACTAAGCCTAGGAATCATAGACTGTACCACAGGCTAGATTTGACCACCCATAATCTTCAGTAAAAGAGCTGAGTTAATAATGAATGCACAGCTTTACAGAAACCATTTTATGTGGCCACAGAGGGAAGAGAGGAAGAGATATAAAGGCATCCAGTGTCTCCCCAAAGCCCTACTTTGGAAGTGAAATTAAACTTCAAATAGAGGGCCAAGGATATGTGCATTTTAGCAATCTCAACCAACGTGTGGTCCTGCCCACTAATAGCTCATTACTGTTTAGACTTTAGTCTGATCCTTTAAGATATTTTGACAAGTTGATAGAATTGTTCAAAATTTCTTTCTGAGAAAGAACTTTCTTCTGCATGGTGCCTTTTTCATCTCTCAGTGGGAGATTCCTAGAAAATGTTCCCCTTCTTTGAGGTCCATTGTTTTTAATAATCTGAGAGACTGAAAGGTATGAGTCCTTTTGTAATATCTTCCTTTTTTGTCAGGCTGATTATGCCACTAGTTTATTAGTGTCATAGGGCGATGTGATGTATTGTTGCTGGCTTTATATTTTCAGAGCTCTGATCAATGTCTGATGTATAGGAAGATCCCAGTGAATATATGATGGATGAACAAATAAGGAAAGCATAAAGAGTTTTAGCTGATACCGAGGTCCAGACAAGCAGCAGTGTGATGCAGCTACCATATAAAAGGAGACAAAGATGCGGAGAGACATGGTCAGAACCCTTCTTAGCCCTCTTCCCCACTGGGTGAGAAGAGCAAACTTTCCTTATGTTCTGATCACCAGACTCATGTTACGCAACTTTTTTTTTTTTCCCACAGAGATAACAGTTTATCTCAGACTGTCTCAAATTTGGAAAGATTTACTGTACAGCATTGGTAGAAACAAGGCCAGAGACATGTCTTAGAAATGTCAGAATCACCCTGCTTGAGGCTTCATGGGAGGGAAGGGGAGACACTTCCGAAGCTGGATTATTTTTATTGCTTCTTTGGGGTCAGAACATTCCATCTGAATAGTGACTCAGCTCTTTCCAGGTTCCATGTGCCTGGTCAGCTTCCTCACTGTTTGTGATTAGTTACACAAGAGTGCCCCAAGCATGTGAGGTGAACCTTTGTCTTTCCCATGTCCATCTTTACTCGTGACTTCGAAAAGATGCTTCTCAATAGTTTTCTGACAGTCCAGATTGTTTCTCTTCTGCTCTGCTAGAGGAGGTCACACTACTTTATTTGGTACACAATCTTCCCCTTTTCTATGACCCCTCTCATCACCCTAAGAGGAAGCAGGCAGACAGGGGCTGCATTTCCTCTCCAGGGCTTTAAGACAGCATTCTTGTCTTCCTGATGTTCCACTGCAATCTCCATTCTTCTTTTACATTTTTTATTTTATTTGAGGCAAGTCCTCACTATGTGCCTTGGCTGACCAAAACTCATCTGTAAATCAAACTGGATCTGAACTAGTAGAGATCCACCTATATTTACCACTACCCTAGCCCATCTCAATCTATTTTTTTTTTTACTTCTACCTTTTCCTTTTCTTTATTCTTTTTTTTTTTTTAAGGAGGTCTCTCCCATTCTGCAGGTTAATCAGCCTTCCAGTTTTCTTCTGCCCTTCTTTTTATTGTTATTTTTTTAATTTAAAAAGGGTCCTTTTTCCCATGTTTCCCCTGCTCACCCATCCTTCCCTCTTCCCAATCCCTACCAGTCTGCCTTCAGCCTCCCTCCACCCTATCACCCATCCCCTCCCCGAAAAGGGAAGGAAATCCCAAGGTGGGTCAGCTCAACCTGGTGCATCCACTGCAGGCAGGTCCTATTTCCTCATCCCAATATCAAGGCTGTATTAGGCACTCCTTTGCATGAAATGGGTTCCAAGTTGCCAGCCCATTTACAGGAACACAGTCTAATGTCACCCCTGGAAGCCCTACATACTACCCATGCTAATCAACAGATGCCTACCCTTGGAGGGCCTAGCTCTTTGTCCTATGGTTCCCCAGGGACAGTTCTTGATTCAGTGTGCTCTCCAGAGCTCTGGGTAGCCATCTTTGTGGGACTGACTCCTCATACTTCCTATCTCCTTGTTCATACAGTCTCTTCTCCCCAACTATCTAGCTGTAAGGGGAGCTCGGCTCAGTGCTCATCCATAGATCTCTGCCTTCGCCTCCATTTATTGTTGGGTATAGGTTCTGCAATGACACTTGGGGTGGTTATTCATTTGATTATAGGGGAAGTCCTGTTTAGGCATCCCCTCAATTATTGGTTGGGGACCTATCCAAGGACATCATGTAGGATTCTTGGGGATTTCCCTAGCACTCAGTCTCCTTCCAGCCCCACATTGGCTTCCTCTATCAAAGTATCTATCTCTTTTCTATCCCTTTTTGTTGCTCCTCTCACTCAACCATCTCCTTCTCTCATGATTTGTTCTCACCTCTCTGTGGTCACTACCTGTTATGGTCCCAATTTTCTGATGGGATCTTTTCCATTTTTTCTTCCTAGGAGAATCCTTGGCTGTCTCACTTAAGTTCTTTCTGGTCCCAAGTTGTTCAGGGGTTGTGTTTTGCAGCTTAGGTATTCTTTGCTTTTTGTCTAAACTCCACTTATGAGTGAGTACATCCCCTGCTTATCTTTCTGAGCTTGTGATACCTCACTCAGGAGGATATTCTCCAAATCCATCCATTTTCCTGCAAATTTACGGATGTCATTCTTTTTTACTGCTGAATTGTACTCCATTGTGTAGATGTACCACAGTTTGTTAATCCATTCTTCAGTTGAGGGGCATCTAGGTTGTTTTCAGGTTCTTGCTATTACAGATAATGCTGCTATGAACATAGTTGAGCTAATGTCTTTGAGGTACGTATGTGCATCCTTTGGGTATATGCCCAATAGTGGTATTGCTGGATCCTTGGGTAGGTTGATTCTCAGTTTTCTGAGAAACCACCATACTGCCTTCCAGAGTCTGCCCTTATTTTAATAAGATAAACATATACTTTTTAAGATTTTATTCTTTTATTAAAAACAGCTTTTTCTCTCATACAATTATATCCCAAGCACAGTTTTCCCTTCACTCTTCCCAGCTCTCCCCATCACTCCACCTCCCCACCTCCCCATCTCTTCTCTCACCTCTGTCCACTCCACTTCTCTGTCTCCCTTTCGGAAAAAAACTAGCTCTCCCAGAGACAACAACCAAACACGACAAAACAAAATACAATAAGAAAAGGTATTTAATTCTGAAATTTGCTAGAGAAAAACCAGTTCTACCATTTTGGCCAAATTAAAGCAAGCTTTTATTAAAATTTTAAATACTGACCAAGACTGAATTTAGACAGGACCACCTACCACTTGTTGGTCAGGACTACCATCTGAAATTTTCCAGTTGTATGGCTCAGAAACACACATGTTGGTGGAGCTTATATGGGCAAAACCTGACTAAATTAGAGTTTCTATTGCTGTAAAGAGACACCATGACCATGGCAACTCTTATAAAGAAAACATTTAATTGTGGTGGGTCCCTTATAGTTTGAAAAGTTCATCACTATCATCATTGTGGGAATCCTGGAGTCATGCAGGCAGATACTGTGTTGGCTACATCTTGATATGTAGACCACAGGAAGTCAACAGAGACACTTGGCGACATCCTGATCATAGGAAAACTCAACCCACCCCCACAGTGATATACTTCCTCCAACAATGCCATAGCTATTCCAACAAAGCTACACCTCCTAATAATGCAACTCCTTATGAGATTATGGGGGCCAGTTACATTCAAATTACCATATTCCACTCTCTGGCCCCCATAAGCTTGTAACAATGTCGTAATGCAAAATTATATTTAGTTCAACTTAAAAAGTCCCCATAGTCTAGAACAGTCTTAACAATGTTTTAAAATCCAGAGTTCAAAATAATTTCTGAGATTTATGCAATCTCTTAACTGTAAATCACCTATAAAACTCAAAAACAGATAACATACTTTCAATGGCAGGAGATATATATTACCATTTCCAAATGTAGGGATAAGATCACAGTGAGGAAATACTGGATGAAAGCAATACCAAAAGCTAGCTAGGCAAACTCCAAACTGAATCTCCACGCTTGATATAAAAAAGCTCTTTAGATCTCCAACTCCATTCAGCTTGTTGACCGAAATATACTTATTTCTCTTTGTCTGGTTCCACTCCTTGTTAGCAGCTCTCCTTGGCAGGTACATAACTCTGTCCCACAACTCTGGCATGTCTAACATCTTGGGTTCTTCAAGGCAATTTAGGTTTCAACTTTATAGCTTCACAAAATGGCCTCTCTACTAGACCTCCATTCAGGGACACCCCTGACACAAGCCTGGCCTTAGCAGGTTTCTTAAGGCATAGAGACAAAATGTATAATCCATTTCTTCTATCCTGAACTCTAAAGCTAGAACTACTAGATATCAAATTCTGCTGCTTTCTGGGGCTGGACCATGACCCACTTACTGCCTAAGTATAGCTGTCCTAAAATTTGCTGTGTAGATCATGGTGGCCTCAAATTGAGAGATCTGCTAAGCTCTGTCTTCTCAATACTAGTATTAAAGGTGTGTCCCAGCATCTGGCTCAAAGATTATCTTCTGTTTTGTCTCACAATTTGGCAATTTAACTGGGTAGGATCTTACTCTGAGGTAACTACTCCCTTTTTTCCATTTCTTCATCGGTTGATCTCCTTGCGTACAGGATTTAGCTCCACTCCACTTCTTGGTGCTCTTTTTCTTCTCAAAATTTACACTTTGTAATTTACTCTGCTCAGCTTGCTCCTTTTCATTATAAATCATTATAAGCATGAATAGTAGTAACCACATGACAGAGTCTTTACTAGGCTTTTTTGAGATTTCTTCAGCTAAGGAAATTTATCCAAACTTATCCAGACAGACCCTGGACAAGAAGAAATGGTATCTACTTTCTTCACCAAAATTTCACAAGAAAGATCTCTAAGCAACATACTAAAATTCTTCTCCGAAGCTTCTTGAGTGAGCTCCCATCAAATCACACTCAGTATACTGTCTTCCATGCTCCTACTAGTACCACCCATTAACCAGTAGTTAACACACCCAACTGTTGTTGTTTTTTAATCTACAGTATTAAAGTCCATACTACTCCAAACAAAAACATAGTCAGGCCTGTCATAGCAATACCCCAGTACCTGGTACTAACTTCTGTCTTAGGGTTTTTATTGCTATGAAGAAATGCTATGACCAGAACAACTCTTTTAATTGAGGTGACTCCCTTACAATTTTACAGGTTCCATTCATTATCATCATGTCAGGGAGCATGGTGGTGTGTAGGCAGATGTAATGCTGGCTACATCTTGGCTAGAAGGCAACAGAAAGTCAACTGACACATTGGATGGTATCCTGAGCATTGGAAACCTCAGAGTCTGACCCCACAGTGACACATTTTCTCCAACAAGGCCATACCCACTCCAATAAAGCCACAAGTCCTAAAAGTGCCACTCCTTATGAGATTATGGGGGCCAATTAATTCAAGCTATCACAAAATCCATAGGCCACCATATACACGAGATTTTGTTGTTATTTTCTAAGAACTACAACACCCCAAATCCCAGGAAGTTACTTGGTTTGGGGCAGGTGGGACTCATAGGTTAACATTGGGTCTAACATTTCCCCCTGAAGTTGTAGCCTGGGTCAAATCCTAAACTCTATAATTGGTACTAGTTTATATTCGAATCTAATAACCATCAGTTTAATGATACCCCGATAGGAATTATCTTTTTGCTATTGTATCAATAATGTAAGAGCCAATGGCAGGTAACAGAAACCAGACGGGCCAAAAGCCCTGTGATGGACAATATCTCTTAATTCTGTGATGGATAATATCCAGATTGTGAAACGGAACTATTATCTTTGCCTAACATAAAGCAGGACAAGTGTCCTATCATATGGTAGAACCATTTTAGTTAATGTATTTATCTACCTGTTGATAAATCTGAGCCCACTTTTTGGTATATCAATTGGCATTATAGGGAACAATTTTATCCCCTGTGTCAGAGAGTTTCCTTTTGACTTAGCCTTTTTTTTACAGTTATGGGAACAAGGACAATGTACTCTCTTTTGTAGCTGATTCTAGTTGAACTGAGGTATTGGTTATCAAGGCCCAGGAAGGCTGAATATTTAGTCAAAGGCTGGGCAATGGGACATTTATCAGTAGCATCTGATTAGCTGATGCTGGTGAAGGAACAGGGATCAATCACTTCAGCTAGATTGGTTCACATCAGCTTTCAGCAAGTTCAGAGCTCAGCAGCTTATAGTTTTTGGTTGTTCCCTGGATAGTGTGTCTGTCAGCCAAATGGAAATCTGCTGAAATATAGACTAGGGAAAGTTAAAATTCAGGAACTTAAAGGAAAATCTTATATTTGGTACTTTTTCATTTGACCTATGACAGATAGATTCAAACCTCATGAGCTTGATTTTCTGAAGCTTCTCTAAATTTATTTTATCAAATGTATTGAAATCCATATTGTAGAAAAAGCAAAAGTTTAAAAAAAAAGAAAAAGAAAAAGCAGTTAACAGGTGTCTGTAAAACAGCTGGAACAAATTTACATCTTGGCATTGTATCAAAAGCTATGGTTTCAAGTTAAAATGCATGAACCTGTTTTTCTATGTCTAGAGAAACTGATACATTTTAGCCCAATAAAAAAGCATCCTTAAGTCTATATTTAGAAGACAACCCAAGTAAATTTAAAATCATGATGCTATTATGAAATAGTAAGTAGTCAGTGTTCTACCAATTCATCGGAATCCTATTTATTTATGTCAAAAGTTTGAACCCTTGAAATCTCAGTGTAACAATATATATGTACAGTTTGTATTTATATCTTAATCATTTTTTACAGTCTTAGAATTTTCTTAAGTTTTTAATATCTTCAGACTCTTATATACCTTAGAACATTTTTCTTAACGTCAGAACTTAAACTGTGTATAGTCTTTAATCATTTACAAGTGATATAAGTAGTTACTAGAGAACAGTCATTGTAAAGCATGTTTTTGTGTGTGTCAGTGTTTTGTCTGCATGCATGTCTGTGTATCACTTATGTTCTTGGTACCCAAGGAGATCAGAAGAAGGCACTAAATTTCCTGGAACTAGAGTTACAGACAGTTTTGTCCAACACACAGGTGCTAAGAATTGGACCTGGGTCCTTTGAAAGAGCAGACAGCAATCTTAGTACCTGAGACATCTCTCCAGTCCCTAGTTTTTCTTTTAGTTTCTTCTTTTTTTAAATCAGTTTTTATTAAACAGAAAAAAGAACAAGATTTCTTTCAATTTACCCATACCCCAAAGAGTTAGAAAGACTATAGAATAAGAAAGGTACAGCAATGTAATTTTTTTTTTTTTGTTAAAACTTTATTTATTTATTTGCCTTGGTGTTTGCCTGAACTACAGACAGTTGTGAGCTGCCATGTGGGTGCTGGGAATCGAACCCGGGTCCTCTGGAAGAGCAGACGGTGCTCTTAACCGCTGAGCCATCTCTCCAGCCCCCAGCAATGTAATTTTTAGCATGAAAAAAGTAAAATGTTTCAGTGGCTCACAATTTAAAGGATGTGGAAAGATTCATCTGGTGTTTTCTTTGCCTAATTGTTTCACCAAGAATTATGCCTGTTACCAAATGCCCAAAGCAGAGGAGTTAGCAAATATCAAGAAAGAGTAGCAGCAGCAACGCAGTTCAGAATCCTCAAGTACACCCTGGCTGTGGTTGATTTGTTGTGCCTGTGTCTCTTGAGACCCCCCAACAAGACCACAGAGCTGACTTCCCAATGCAAAAACAAAGGTTTCTTTATTCGAGCTCAGGCAAGAGCTTCTTCCAGCACTTCAATTACAGTGAGTGAAGGAGAAAGCCCAAAGCCCTGATTAAAAAGGATTTATATAGGGAAAAGCTACAAGCTGCATGTCTTGACATTCTAGGATTGAGTAAGGGGGCATGGGGTGAGGTAATCTTTTAAAATTATTGGTCAGGCTATAGGTGCTAAACTGCTAATGGGTATAGAAAGCAGACAGGATTTATGACAAGATATAAGATGTCCGCAGGAACACCTGGCTCTTGTTAAATTTTACTGCCATGCCTCTTGTTTGACTGTGTCTGAGATATTTGCTTGCAACTCTGCTGTCACAGCACATTTGGAGGGCTTGAGTTCAGCCCCTAATCACCATGTGGGGGCCTGTTCTCAGGATGGTGTTGGTTCTGCTCTTTGAGGTTCACCAAAGAGCAGAGGCTGTTCCTGGTCATGTGAAGGTTATAGAATTAAGCACCAGGAAATGTATACTTTCTTCCCTAAAGGTTGTATAGTCACAGCAAAGTACTGATTCTTTCTGCCTTGGTTTTCACATTGGAATGGGCTCAAAATAGCTGTCAGAAGACAGCTGTTAATTACAGAGAAAGCATTTTAAAGTTGCTCCAGCCAGAGCATTTCTTGTGTCTCTGAAATGATAATGTATCAGTTGACAGCTTCTTCCTCTGCTTAATGCAGGTGTGATTGTTTTGCCTTTGGTTACACCTAATTTTCTGCTAGGTGCCACACCTACCCCACTCTGACCACAAGTTCTTTTCTTGATAGCTAAAGGCTCCAGCAAGTCCAGTTCAGACTGATTTTTGTTCTCAGCTATTAACTGACTTTCCCTCTATTGTGAAGCACTGAGGACATCAATCTGAACTCCAGAAGTTAGAGAATAGTTCACAAAAGCTGTTTTGCACTTCCAGATTTCATGTGGATGATTTGAGAATAAATTGTCTGGCTATGTGTCATTGATGATACTCAGTTTATTTCTGTGAAGTCTTGCTTTGTTTTATTGTTGGAAAGAATAAAAATATATAGGGACCTTGTGTTGTGGGGGTTATGATAAACATATCTATGTAGACTGATTTGAACTTTGTTAGAACTCAAAATTCATTGTCTTAAGATTTACAGACACAAATGATAGGATATATTACAAGACACACAAATATATTCCAAAGTATATCATTTTGGTTGGCTGCAGTCTGTGTCCTGCAGACCTTCTGTTCTGCTGCCGGCCCTCATCTAATAAGGTAAGGAATCTTGACAGTATTTTTGTAAGGGTGATTGCTTCCTTTTGTAGTTAAAGGCAATGTAGGCCTGGAAAACTCAGCTAAAGAATGGAGTAGAAGATAGCCAGTCTTGGTAATGGACTTACCACATTCCACACAAGTCATTTAGCTTACCACCACTGAACTTTGTTAGGTAATCCCAAGCATGAGTTTGCATAAATATCTCTTATGATTGTGATTCAGCATATTTCAGAGACTGTGCATCTTACATTATTAAAAGTAAGTGGTCAGGCTGGTAATAATGACTAGAAGAAAACCAAGGTATGTATATTTAACTAAAAAATGTCTATCAGAATTCATAGGCCTTGGTTATTATGTATATGCTAATTTTTAACCTTTAGCACAATAATAATAAAATCATACTGGGGAGATAGTAAATGACAGGTAAAAAGATCTAGGTTTATAAATTTGCTCAAAATATCATTTATTATAGTAAGTATTTTTTACATAAGAAATCAGTAGTTTATTACTGAATAAAAGAAAATAAGTAACTTTAGCATAGTGTTAGTATTTTTTATATTAATAACAGTGAGCAGAATTTAACTCTTATAGAAACATTGAGGGTTTTTTGAATTGAGCAAAATATACAGTATTAAACTACCCCAAATTCCTAGATTTAAATATAAGGCAAAGATTGGAGTCCTTGGCACTTTCTTTATGGCAGGCTGTGTCTCTGCTTAGCCACAAAGCTGATCTTGCCTGCCCAGCCACTCCTGTTTAATAGCTTCTGTGTTAAAACATTTACTTAAGTGACCTAAACTATTAGAAAATCTTTATTTTTGTTTCTCCTGAAAGAAAATCTTAAAAGGCTGCAGTATTATAAAATATTTTAAGTATTTCCCCAGAATCACCAGTTAGCATTAATCCAGAAAAACTGTGATAACCAAAATACTCCAGGACTGAGATAACCTAACAATTCTGCTAGAAGATAAATGTTAAAAACTTAGGTGCACTTTATGCTCCAACTTGAATTATTAAAATCTTTTCAGAATTCAGAGTTTCCCTCCCTGTGCTGACTGGGCCATAAGATGTGTCTTCACTGAACCCTGAAGTGGGTCCCAGGAAGCACTTCCCAACCAGGCCCTGTGGCAGCCGGAGTTAGAATTCCAGGGCCACAGAACACACTTTGTGAAAGGAAAAACCGATGCTGCTCTTTGTTTTTTTATGTTTCCCACTGTCTAATTTGAAGTTCTGCTGCTTGGGAAAGCAGTGGTCTTCCGAAAGGCTGGCTCAGGCTCAATGGCCACAAATTTCTTCCTTTACTCAAGGGCATGCTTGCTGGAGCAACCCCATATAAAAGACATAGTCAGTGTTTGCTTTCATTTCTCTTATGGTTAAAGACATAGAAATTTACAAAAGAGAAATTACTAAATGAGACCATAAAAGCTGAAAGTGCAGATTGTGCTCAAAGGCTGCCAGAGAGGTCCTGGGAAGAGAGGAGAGAAGCAGGGGAGGGAGGGGTGGAGACTTAAATGACAGGTTAAATGTGGAGGAGACAGGCAAGGGGACAAGGGGTCATCCACAGGGTAAAGGTTAACATTCCAACATGGAAGCTGAGTTTTTAACATCTCTGAGGTAGAAGAGGAGGAAGAGCGAACACTGCTGGGTAAAGAACATTTGTACTACAAGATCTGCTAAGTCTATCATTCCAAACTACATTTTCCATATATTACATTGTATGCCATAAGTATGTATAATTATTTTTAAATGTATTTTTATTATTAACTTTCCTTTTAATGTTTTTATTGAAAAATTTTATATAATATATTCTGATCATGGTTCCTGTTCCCCATCTCCTTCCAGGTACTCCACACCTTCCCACCCACCTAGTTTCATGCCCTTTCTTTATAAAACAAACAAGCAAACAAATACAGTAGAATTTAAAGAAAAGAAAACAAGAAACACACACACACAAAATGAAAACTCATAAACCCCCATAAAAACACAAAACTGCAAACCATGAAATACATGCAAAAAGTCTACAAAAATATACTTGTTGTCATTTTTGTGTTGGCCTTCTACTGCTGAGCTCAGAGCTGCTCCTGAAGTTGGGTTTGTAACCCAGTGAGACTAGGTTGAATAAAACTTATTTTTCCTTTGCAAGAAGATGTCAGTTAGATATGGCTCCTTAGGAATGGGAGTTCATGTCCATGTCCCACTCTCAGTGGAAGGACCTCAGCTGAACTGAACCTGTGTGCTGCTCTGTATGCTATGAGTTCTTGTGTGCATCAGCCCTGAGGTCTCTGGAAGATGCTGATTACACTCATCATTTGAAAAAAGCTTCACTAAGTGGTCATGCATGGTTTATGCCTTTAGTCCCAGTACTCAGAGGCAGAAGCAGATGGGTCTCTGTGAGTTTGTAGACGACTTAATCTACAGAGACAGCTATCTCAAAAAGCCAAAATAAAATAATTTTTTTAAAAAAGCATTGCCTCAGCTTCTTTTTTTCTAGACACACATTTTCTTTAAGGAAGCCATCATGAGATTATAGTGGAAGCAGGATATCATACCTTAAAAAATGCAAAGAGTGAATCTACTCTTCAATATACAGAATCGTCAACACATAACATACAAAATTAAATATATAGAATTAAAAATTAACTCACAACAAATTGGCATAATTTACTTTATTTAAAAATACATTTTTAAATAAAAACACATGTGGAATCTGTCAATTGGCCCCTCTTCAGGTTTTGAAAAGAATCCTTGCAAGAAAGAAAGTTAAAACCAAAAGCTTTATTAGCCTTATAGTAAATATGCCGGCAGTCTTATTGATATAAATTACACCAGGACAAAGATTTCACTACTTTCGCATGTCAGAGAGCTACTTATGGAAGCATCTTTGAAGAAGGTGATAGCTGTCATTATAATGCTGCTCAGTGTTTAGAATGTATTCAGAACAACTTGAATAGTACCATTCACAGGAAAATACCTTACAGGATTGTAAGGTTCTACACACACACATACACACACACACACACACACACACACACACACACGTTACAATAGAAAAAATATTTTATCTCAAGTAATATTCAAAGCTATCTAAAGCCTTCAATGAATCTATTTTTACCTTCATAGCTCATTAAATTTTGTTTTTATAATTATTATAAAATATTGCCTTTCAGTTCTCTTTAAACAATTTTTTACTACTTCATATTCCATATTTGAGACAATATGATTATAATTATCATTTTGATGTGGTCCAAGTTACAGCTTGGGTCTTTTGTAGAAAAAAAGTATCACAGTCTTACAGATAATTTCAATGTGCATTTCAGTTCTCTTATTATGCATATCTATCATTTGATTGTCAGATGATCAACTAGATAGAAGCAGAAAGGTAGAGTCAGAGGGGTGCATCTCAGCCCTGATCACTCATAATTGCCTGGAGAGTGTTAAAACACATGAAAAGCTGGATCTCCCAGGACAATTAAACCCTAGTCTGTAGATGGCTGAAGCACTGATGGGTTTGAAAACTCAACAGGTGATTCTTGTATGCGGACAAACTTGTGGACCGTGGGTTAGAACAGCTGTTGACATCTAAAGAAACTCCTATAGTTCTAGTGGACAACATCTTCCGTCCCATTCATTTTTCGTTTGTAAATCAAAACATTTGAGGAAAAGATCTGGGTGAGAGCAATTTTAAAAATCCCCTTAGTGTTTCTAATATGAAACCATTTTAGGAGCTGCTGAACTGGAGGGTTGTATTCTGTGATCTACTTTGCCTCATTCATTGAGTAAAACTATGCAATGACAGGTCATATGTAATAAAATCAGAGTTCTCTTCTGAAAGATTAAGGCACAGAAAGGCAACATACTAACCAAATTACAACAACAGTATCTTGAAAACAAGGAGACCCTGTCATGGAAATGGGCTCCGAAAGGATAGCTGAGTTGTTCCCAGTCACTTGGATGGTTAATACAGAATTCTTTGACATTTTTTCCCATTTTTTTATAATTTACAATGTTCTCTTAAATTAAAACTCTTATTTTGTTTTTATAATTATTATAAAATATTGCCTTTCAGTTCTCTTTAAACAATTTTTTACTACTTCATATTCCATATTTGAGACAATATGATTATTGGGAAACACTAGAAGGAATACAACCCAATTCATAAAGTCCTCCAAACATATGGACAAGGTCAGTGTGAAGTTGACACAGAACTCTATCATCAGCAATAGAGACTCACAAAGCATAGGAAAGCTGACCAATGAGCAATCAAATTGTACTAGGAAGTGCATAGCAGTTAGAATTCTCAAACTAGGAGGCAGCTATTGGGTAAGGGCTGTTTGTTGAAGGGCTGGAACTGTGGGGGTGTGTAGGTTTGGGATGACTGTGGGCTAAGATCAGACACAGAACATCTAAAAGGCAATTCTACAATTACTATTTAGTTTCTCTATCATGTGACTGTCATGTGTTTTCATATTCTATGAGATAATACCTGAACTAACCCAGTACAGAAGAATTCAAAACAAAAGCAGTTCTCTTTGGCTGGATAAATTCTGATTCTTATACATACTTCCTTGTGTTTTCCTATGCTTTTGTTTCAGGATACAATCTGTGGAAAAAAAGGTGGTGGCCACACAGAGCCCCCATATTCTGATAACAGCTTGCTGGCTGAAGTGTATTTTCTGTTTCTGCCAGTGGCCATGGTAACCATGCTGATAGGCTTCAAGGTAACTTAAAGAAAGGTGAGGTCATGGTCCCAGGAATCAGAAAAGTCTCTATGGCCTGAAATGAGTAACCATATCCTCCGCCCAGTGGGAGAACACAGAAGTCCACATAGCTGGACAACATACAAAAAAGAAAGACACCTTCCTTGCATTACAGCTCTTAAATGGCCATTATTGGAAACATTTCTATATGTAATGTCCATAGACAACTCCTAGGCTTCTGGGTATCTACAACACCCCAGAAATTCTTTATAAAACTTCTGTGCTTTGACTACATTTTTCCTGGAAAAAGGGCAATCCATCATTTTTATTAAGTGCTCAGAATGAGAAGAGCTACATGATATTTAAAAGTTATAGCTAAGGAAAGGAAAAAACGGCCAGAGTCAGTTTTAATTTCAGTGTGAGGAAGTCATTTCTCACGTTTATATGTGTGCAGAAATGGAAAGAACTACCATGAGAGTCTTCAAACTTCCAGACCATTTGGGCAGAATATCACAAAAGGAACCCAAGCAACAGATGGCTAGCTTAAATATGTTTTTAAGTTTATGTAAGACAAACGACTATGTATAAGGGGAAAATACATGAATATAGTTACTGTGAATGCATATGGGGTTAGGAACTCTAAACTCAAGAGCCATAATGATAACAAGAACTGTAAATAGTAAGGAGGAACTTCTATGAGTGGCTCTTGTTTGTAGACTGTTCAGCCTCAGCCTAGAAGAACACTTTCTATACAAATACATTTATAGGTTCTTGTTTGATATTTAATAGTACCAGACTGTGAACATGGAGAAGCTGGTAGAGAACTATAGGTGGGAATATAGTGGTCAAAATACCAGTCTTAACTGGAGTAGATGTGGACTGAAATTTTTCTTGGTGGCACACATTTGTGATCCCAACAGGCTGGGCTACACAGATCTTGTTTAAACCAAAGAAGCTGAAAGAAAAAAATGCAGAGTTAACTGCTGGGCTGATTGAATTTCACTCTGTTCCCTTATTCACTAGTCTTGTGTGACCTTAAAGCTATGGCTGCCTGTTTTGCATTCATAAAATGCTAATGCCAATGATACCTATGGTCAAATAAACATAAGATCATATTAATAACTAAAATCTCTGCCAGGTGTGGTGGTGTATACCTTTAATTCTAAGTGGATCCATATGAGTTTATGGATAGCTTGATCTACAGGGATGCATAGAGAAAACCTGTCTCAAAAAAAAGTCAAAAATGATCAGTGTCATTTATAGTATTTAGCTAAAGATATTTGATTTCCATTAGAAACTGTCATACAATACAAGAAAAATTTCTTTTCTCAATTTATGAGTCCCATAGGTAGGGTAGTGGACACACAGTGAACAAAAATAGTACCTCATTCAAAAAATCATCCTTAAGAGCCAAGGCTCAAGAGTATCCCTGAAGGGTCTTGTGCAGAAAGAGGAATTTGACAGTAATTTTATAAATGTAGGCTGTTAGCACTTTCGTTCTTGGGTTGGGAGTGGTGGTATAGTGTAGGTTTGGAAATTCTCAATTTAGGTAGAAGCATCAGTTTTGGTAAAAGCATCCTACCCATGATTCTAATCTCTGATGTCTAGTTTCTACCTCGTGGTCCTCATTCAGAATGTTCGGGAGACATTTTAGATATCATCTAGTGGCCGAGACAGCACATACTGATATTTTAGAAGTCACTTGGACTTTTTTCCATGGGGACATTTAGCGGTAACAGAAGGAAAATTTCTCACAGATTGAATATCCATTTTACTCCCACAGAAATCAAACTTTTTCTTACTAGTCTTTTATTATTATTATTATTATTATTATTATGAACAAGGAAGTCACACTTTCTATTCTGTATATCCTTATTCAAGGTCCCTTACCCCCTCCCACCACATCAGGTCATTCTCTCTTCTCCACAACTCCCCCCCCGGGGGGGGGGCGGGCGGTCCCAAGGTCCCACTGTCCGTCCCAATATTGCTTAGTTCAGCCTCCACTCCTGGCAGATCCAGTTTTCTCCGCCCAACCTCAAGACTGAGTCAGGTGTTCCTCTAGGGGGAGTGAGATCCAAGGAGTCAGTCCAAGGTGTTTCTGATCCCAAGCTGTTCAGTGGTTGTGGTTTGCAGCTTGGGCATGCTTGGCTTTATTGTTTGTTTGTTTGTTTAGAGACCACTAATGAGTGAGTACATCCCCTGCTTATCTTTCTGGGTTTGTGATACCTCGCTCAGGAGGATATTCTCCAAATCCATCCATTTGCCTGCAAATTTTAGGATATCATTTTTTTCTTACAGCTGAGTAGTACTCCATTGTGTAGATGTACCACAGTTTGTTAATCCATTCTTCAGTTGAGGGGCATCTAGGATGTTTCCACGTTCTTGCTATTACAAATAACGCTGCTATGAACATAGCTGATCTAATGCCTTTGGAATGTGACTGTGCATCTTTAGAGTACATACCCAGAAGTGATATTGCTGGGTCCTTGGGGAGATTGATTCTCAACTTTCTGAGAAACCGCCATACTGCATTCCAAAGTGGCTGATCAAGCTTACACTCCCAACAACAATGAAGGAGTGTTCCCTTGCTCCGCATCCTCTCCAGCATAGGCTGTCATTTGTGTCTTTCATCTTAGACAATCTAACAGGTGTCAGGTGGTATCTCAAAGTTGTTTTGATTTGCATTTCTCTGATGGCTAAAGATGATGAGCACTTTTTTCATGTGCCTTTCAGCCATTCATAATTCTTCTGCTGAGAATTCCCTTTTAGATCTGAACCCCATTTTTTGATTGAGTTATTCAAGGTTTTGGGCTCTAGATTCTTGATTTCTTTATATATCTTAGAGGTCAGTCCTCTATCACTTGTAGGGTTGGTGAAAATCTTTTCCCACTTGTAGGCTGTCATTTTGTCCTATTGACTTCCTTACTAGTCTTAAATATAGACATCTTTTGTATTTGTAGACTTCAAGATGGTCCTGTTTTGTTCCTAAGTTAGAGGACACTGCATTGCCAGTGTAGGCATCTGCTCATGGCTGACTCTTCCATGCTGGAATGTGTTTGAACAGAGACTGCTCTGCTAATTGACTAGGGAAGTTGGCCACTCTTTGTAATCTATTTAAAGCTTTCTTATTACCTTGAAATGCAAAAATGTAACATACACACACACACATACACCACTTTATGTGTAAGAATGTGTAAGTCCTTAATTAATGACTGGTGAAACCCCATGAGATGTTTCTGCCTCTAAGTTTAACTTTATGTTCTAAACCAGTAGCATGTGCAAATACATCAATAAAGCCTGCTGGTTTGGACAGTAGCATTTTTAAAGCTAGTAATAACTGGCTTGGACCAGGGTATACATTTGCTTAATAAGTCATGCACTTTATATCATGTACTAATAGCATACCCAAACATTTGAGGCTTAAAAGAATTTCTTTCAAGCTCCTTGATGTACTTTGTAAACAACTATTGGAGTGCTAATTATAAATTGCTTTTATCTCATTACATCTTTTCTTGACATATCTGTCTTAAGTAGACAACTCCAGACTTCCACTGTGTGTTCTTGGCATTGTTTGAGAAGAGAACTTTTACCAGGCATTTATCTTCTGGCCACATTTCTGGCTTTAATTTTTGTTTTTTCGCCTGCCACATCCTGCTTGGATGATGTTTTGTTATTATTCATGCATAGTATTTGGTAACTAGCCCAGGCTGGTTGATAGATGGTAGATTTCCCTAAGGAGCGTTAGCTGTCGTGGGGTTTGGGGCCTCTGCCTTCTGTCTATTATACTTGGTTAAAAGTAAAATAATTCAGAAGAGTATTTCCTCTTATCATCTTTCCAGAAAGTACCTTTCGGATACCTCACTGAAGTCACTGCAGCCTAAAGCTCTGTGTGAAGGAAGCCAAGGCCCTGAAGCCCTCTCCTTCCTGCTCAGTGCCATGAATTCTGCCCCCAGGCACTTCAGAACTTCCCTCTCAGAAATTCTCTTACTGCAAAGTAGTGCTGTTTAAACTTTTCCTTCCCCAAACTTCGAGAACAATAGAAAGTCAACTTCTCATCCCATATCCAAAAACAGACCAGTGACATCAGTTAAACTTTTAAGTATAAACTTGTTTTTCACTGTGGATGCACAGTGAGTGTACAAATGAATCCAGTCTTTTTTGAAGCGATGATAAAGTTTGGAAAGTAAGTCACCCCACTCTTCTAGCAGAAAGTCCAGCTTTCCGATGAGTGCTTGAGATTCATGCTGGAGCAACAGGCCCTTAGTTAGAAAGATCCAGTCATGGTAACAGACTGCATAGAGCAGTGAGGCCCTTATGAGCAGGTTCATACATGAGATACGACTGCTTACAGCTTGAGGGGGTGGAGGTGGGGGGTGGGGGTGGGGGACACTCAAGAACGTGCTATGAGAGTGCTTTTGCTGAGCACCCAGAAGACCTGGCCTCCTTAGGAGAAGGGAGCTAAACAGCAAGTGAGAGGCTTTCCACACAGAAGCAGAGAGGATTTATGATGTCGAGCACTGTGTTGTCAATATAAGTGTAGCAAATCACTTGCTAGTGTGGCTTAGAGGACTATAAGCGTCAAGCCATCCTATAGAGGAAACAGAATTAGGTAAGATTTCAAAAACTTCAATTTTAGAGGGGTTATTTTTTTTCTTAGTCAACGCTTTCTGAAATATACAGCAGGGAAAGTTAAGGACATTTGCCTTATAGTAAAATGCATTATGTCAATAGGTGCCAAATAATGTTTAAAATACAAAGGACAGTGAATAATGTGTGTGTGTGTTTGTGTGTGAATTTTAGAGACAGGGTTTCTCTTTATAGCCTTGGATGTCTTGATATCTGCTTTGTAGACTTTGTAGACCAAGCTGGCCTTGAACTCAGAGATCCACTTGCCTCTGCCTCCTGAGTGCTAAGATTAAAGGTGTGCACTGCTGCTGCTGCTGCTGCCACCACTACCACCACCATCAACACCACTCCCCCAACAGTGAGTTAACTTAAAAGATATCCATCTAGTAGATCAGTAAAATATAAATAGTAAGATTTTTTGTTTGCTTTCATAACTGTATTTTATGGTGTTTTATTTTTCTTGCCAGATGCCTTGAAACAGTTGCTTTTGGGCAGGAGAATTCTGATTCTTCTTGCCAGTGGCTTCTAGGTTGGAACCTGCTAGTTTAGAGCTGTCTTTCCAAGGTGGCTGCTTTGTACTAGAATGTTACCATTGGCTGCTGCTGGTGCTGTTCAGAGAACTACTTTCTGGAGAACATGCTTAGCAGTTTCTGAACACCCTTCTTGATGCCCTGCTCCTTGTCATCTGAGTCTTCCTAACTTCAAATGAGCAAACTCTGCCATCATGCCTTTCCTTCCACGGTTCAGTCTTCTTGGCCTATACTGTTTGTTTTGCCATGTGCTTTCGACCTACTTGTCACACGAGTTTCTGTGGGTGCTGTGGAGACAACTGAGGAAAGACAAGCGTCAGAACCACACCCATTTGAGAAGCATGACCTGAACTCCTCCCTCAGTGCAGGATTTACCAACAAAAACCACACGCTAGTCAGCAACATCTGCAGTCTTTACCAGTTTTCCTACATGTGCCCTAAAAGACAGTCATCCACCACAGACCACCCAGGGACATTCCACGGAGGGTACTGTGGCCAGAGGCTGCATAGAAGAGCTTTTATTATTGTATCTCAGCTGTGTGGCAAAAACTTTCATAACTTTTGAAAAGTGTTCCTTGTAGAAGTTTGTTAAATAGTCCCTAGATCTGCTTAATTTGGGCGTGCAGTTTGTTTCTTATTTGTAACTTTTTTTTATAATAAAGTTTAAAATAAATTTTAAAAACAAAAAGAAAACTATTTCTTTTGAAACATGATCTATATTCAGAAACAAAAAAAAAAAAAAAAAGGATTTTTCAAGCTGACTTTAGGGTTACACCTACCACCACACCTGGCTCTGCAAGTCATATTTTAAGAGCCATGGTGGGGATGACTACTAATCCAGATTGACCTGGAATTTCATAAATATCATAAATTGAGGAATTTATGATAATTCTCATTTTCCATGTAAGTACTTAACACTTCCTAACATTCTGTTACTCCTTCATACTGTTTGTTCTTTGTCTTTAGTGGAATGGTTTCCAACATCTCTTTTAACTGTTTATCTTACTCATCTTCTTCTTGTTCTAAATATATAGCATTATCTCTTAAGTCTCTCCGTCTGCTTCCCTCCCTCCCTCCTTCCTAGCCTTCCCTCTGTCTCTTTCCATTTTAATATTCATCCAATTACTTGTCGTTTTACTCTGTATCATGCTTCCTTCTTCTCAAAAACCATTCAAAGATAAAAATATATTTTTGAAAGGACTGAAAGAACCGGTTCTTGTACAGAGACTGGCAGTGAACCCCAGTTCTTGGGAGGCTGAGGCAAGAGGATTAAAGTTTGAGACCAGCATGAGGCTACGTAGCAAGAGCCTGTCAAAAACAAGCAGGAAAAAACAGAAGGATTTGATTCTGCCTTTACCTCAAATTTGTCTTCTTTCTTTCATAGCAAAATATTCATGTCATATTTGTTCATGTTTGTTCTTTTAACTTCCAAATCTTTTCTGCAACTTTACTTTTTATCCATATCTCTCAGAAAAATGTCCTCATGATGGGTTAAAGGGGTAGTATGATTGCCTAATGTTGCAAATCCTTGACACCCTATCTCCAAAAAAAAGAAAGAAGAAATAAAGAAAGAAAGGAAGGAAGGAAAGAAGGAAGGAAAGAAGGAAGAAAAAGAAAAAGAAAGCAGAGAAAAAGTTAAAAAGAGGACTGGAGTTACTGGGTTACCAGTAACTGCAAATGTGCAAATTTGGGATCTGCTTTGCAAATCTGGGATCTGCTTCTCAGCCCTTCCTTCTTGATCTTTCTATATAATACCATAACTGGTATGTGTAGCTGGAACTTTGTGTTGCAGCCAGAAACTCCCAAATACCCAGGCGCTGCTTCCCAAATAATTGACTCAGAGGCTTAATTTATAGTAAATGCTGGACCAGTAGTTCAAGCATTTACTAACTAACTCTTCTGCTTAAATGAACCCATAAATCTTATCTATACTTAGCAACTAGTACCTTTTCTCAGTCCAGCTTCTCTGCCTTTCTCAGTCTGGTTGCCATGCCTATACTTCCTGCCTGGCTACTGGCCAATCAGTACTTTATTAAATCAATATGAGTGACAAAATTTTACAATGTATAAGAGCATTAACCCACATCACTTTCTTGTTTTTCTTTTTTAAACAAGAACCTGAATCCTGACCATTATCTATAACAACTTGTAACCAACACTCTAAACAAAGAAAAATATCCATAATCCTTTTGGAAGGAATGTGGGCATAGGTCTATTGACTACTTCCTGCTGGTTGGGAACACTGGTAATCTTATGGAGACCCAAAGAAAATTTTGGATTATGATCAAATGCTGACTCTAGTAGTCTGTGAGGTTTGATCATCTTAGCCAGCATCCTTGAAGCTGTTCTGAATTTAGAACTCAGAGGAAACAGCAACAAAGGAATCCTGAAGCATTGGATCATCTGGGCCATCCATTCCCAACAGAGATTTCTTAGGGCTTTTTTCTACATCAAAACTTAAGTTTTTAAACCCAGAATGAATCTATAGCTTCTCATTTTCTGTGGGAATAAAAACAAAACCTTTCCTCCACAGTAACATATCTTTTGACTTAAATTTTGAAGTCAAGGTATTTTCAAATACATAGGTTGGGTTAATCTAGCAGCATTTATAATCAAATGTCTCTTAGCAGCTCTTGCTCCTTCCTCTGTGACCAAAAAACTTAAAGATAACACAATAACATACAGTATCCAAACTCTCTGTGTATATTCCATATTTATGTGATTTAATATTTTTTATTACTCTATTTCTTTTTAAAGAACTTTCCTTATCCTTTTTCTTTTTCTCTCCAAAGCCTAGATATATTTTTAAACTCTGTAAAATGGTTAGAGGTTTTTTTTTCTTCATCTGAATCTGTCTTTACTGTATATCTCTTTTTCTGACCACATACATCTTTAATCTGCTAAGTTTCATAGCTAGAATTAAAGCCTTTGCCATGGCGGCTGGCTCTACCCATCTCCTTGGTCTATGAGAGCTTAACTTTTATGACAGGGTTGATAGCAAGAGCCATGTCTACCACTTCAGGGGAATTTTAGGGTTCACACTGCCAACAAATAAAGCACTACCATCCATTGCTCATAAATAGCATTTGAGCGCTTGATAGTAGAGCTTCTTAAAAGAGCTACTGGGTTTTTGCTGCTAATGCTGAATCAGGAAGCCTCTCTTAAAGAAGTTACCCCTCTGCTTGCCATGCAAACAAAGTCCTTCTAAGAAGCCATGCTTGACTCTGATCTTTTATGTCTAAAATCCCTTTTTAGGTTGTCTCAGGCTTAATGTGGATATATGTGTGTGTTTCCTTTCCCTTTTTGGTTTCTTCTATGTTTCATGTTGTTTTCTCAAAACTCTCATTTCACTATATTTATCGTTCTTTTTCTACTTTCTCTGACGCTTTCTACCTACCCAGAATTTACTTGGCATCCCATGTTTGCATTCAATATGTTCCCTTTGAGTTCATTATTTGTCTTAGTGTGGTCATCAATGATAGATGTGCCGTCTTCTACTCATACCACATCTACTGGTCTAATGTGTCCATTTAATTAGCACCAGCAGCAGCTCTGGGTTCCAAATGCCAAGCATAGTTATGTGTCTTCTAAAGTTGGGTGTTTGTTACTTGTTAGTTTGTAAAACATTGCTGAAAAAAATGGTTCTCAACTGTCCTAATGCTGAACCCTTTCATACAGTTCCTTATATTGTGGTGACTCCCAAACATAACATTAATTTAGTTGACACTTTATAGCTATAGTTTTGCTACCATTATTAATGGTAATGTAAATATTTTTGGAGGTAGACGTTTGCCAAAGGGCTTGAGATTCATACATTGAGAATTGCTTCTATATAATTAAATATTCTACCATTTTTTGACAAGTTCTAAAAATTTATAAAGGCCAACACATACTGCTTTGAACAATCAAGGTGAAAGGGAGCTTAAATGAATAGTCAAGGTGTACGAAGGGTCAGCATGAGTGTAGAAGAAGCTAGAACAGAAAATCTGGGGCTGGAGAGATGGCTCAGCGGTTAAGAACACCCTCTGCTCTTCCAGAGGACCCAGGTTCGATTCCCAGCACCCACATGGCAGCTAACAACTGTCTGTAGTTCCAGTTCCAGGCAAACACCAAGGCAAATAAATAAAGTTTTTTTTTTTTTAAAAAAAAAAAAAAAAAGAACAGAAAATCACCAAAGAAGGAAGCACTGGGTCTGTGGAATTAGTGCAGAGGTCTGTGCCATGAGAAACAAGAAAATTAGCGAATGCAAAGAAAGCAGAAGTAGCTTCCCATTTCTTAAAATGCTGAGTGCTGTTCCTTTAGCAGTGCTGCAAATGAAACATTGCCTTGTATCTTCTGCTAGGGAATTAGTGTTTTCCTTAAGTTTGTTTGTGTTTAGAATTGTTAATAGAATACTGCCTAATACTCAAAATCTAGGTGATGTGAGCTGACAGGTCACTGAAGATTTATGCATACCAGTTACTCTGCTGACACTCTGGAATCATAACTGAAGTATCCTAAACATTCATCCATTTATTTATTTTTATTTAAGAATTAAAATTTATTTTACATGCCAAATAAGATCCCGCTCTCATTTCTCCTCCTGCTCCCCCCAGTCTCGCCCCTGCACCATCCCATTACCTTCTGTGCCACATAATAGATGCTTGTCTTAAGAGGTTTAAAACACAGCTAAAGAACAGGTAATCCCCATGATAGATTTATGCATCTGGCATTGCTTAGAAGGTATCTAGAACATTCTATTCTCTGGGCTAACTCTTCACCAAAGGGCTCCCACAACCAGGGAATACTAATAGGGCACTTGTCTCACGTCTCCTTTGGGCTGTAACACAAGAAGTCAGGGACTGGTTTAAACATCTGCTGTGTTTTTTTTCCTTCCTCACTATTAACTTTCTTAATCTTGTACCCACCAAATACACCCTTTGCCTACCCTCATTTCATATGATAACCATGTTATAGGATCCTGGAATTAATCTGAGATTTGGGCTCAGTGATATGAGAGTACTAATCTTTCATCTCAGGACAATTTTTGAAGATTTGAAGATACTAGATAAAAGTAAGGTATTTACTTAGAAAATTGCCTGTATTAATAAAAATGTTTGGGGAAAATATGTGATGGGACTAGTGAAATGACTTGACAGATTAGTGCATTTGTTCTTGGAGAGGACCCAGGCTCACTGCTGTATTCTGGCCTGTGAGGGCACCAGGCACACACATGAAGAAGCATAGACATACATGTAGACAAAACACCCAAGCATACAAAATAACAATTAAAAAAATAAAAGTATTTGAGAAGTTATCTAAGTTTTAAATTATTAAAAAAATTATTGTCTTCTTATTTAAAAATTCAAATATAAAACAGCTATCTATAAAATCTGACTCATTAAAATTGCTAATTAGATATAAGTTAAGATAATACTTGTAAAAAACGAGTTGTTTCTTTCTTAACAGTTGTTAAACCTTCTGTAGAAGAAAGGAGTCTAAGGGAGACTTAGTGCTTGTTGGTACATGTTCCCACGAACCAACATCCTTTTGTGGAGGAAGAGTCCATGCTTCCTTCCTGTCCTGGAGAACTGATTACAGTGATGTTTCTATTTTCACTAGATACATAAACACATTTTAACGGGGGAAAAGCAATCATAGCACGGTTCAGCAAAAATGGGAAGAATTTTTCTCAGAAAAAAACCCCAAACAAAAGCCCAGGCTCTCACAATGACACCCTTTCTTGCAATGTTTAAAGTTACCTTGAGAAGGAAAATCAGGCTACTTGTGAAAACTTTTATTTTCAAAGTTGCTGGAAGAATCATAAGGACAGTGACAGATAGAAGACATTCCTTGGGAGTGAGATAATTAACTAGTTAGACATTATCTTATTGCCAAATTTGAGGAATCTGTGTTTTGGACTATATAAACTTTCAAAATCAATACTTTGTTACTAGAAGTTTAGACAGTGGATCCTCTCTTCAAGAAACTCTCCGTGAAGCCCATGGGCCTAGTTCTAGATAAGGCATGCATTTGCTTGTGTGAACTTCTCTTATTTGAAGAGAACCTCATGTTACTTCCTACTGTAGAAATAGGCAGAGCCCAGCTGGAAGACTGATTTGGAGACACAAAACCAGAAAATTACAACAAAGTGCACTGTGCTCACAGAGGAATGTAACATCCAATCTATGTATTAGCATGACACTTCATTGAAGAGATTTATTAGGAAATTATAGTTTGATTAGCCATCCATTAACAAGTAGCACAAAGTATTTTTTTATGTTTCCATATCTTATGACCTCACAGAGTTTGCAATCCATATAGGGAAACTGTCATAGAAGGAGAAATAACAAGGTAACATTTTGACAATGGGAGACAATGTTGTTGCAATTGTTTTAAAAATCATATTGCTCTGTGGCTCCCCACTGGGCACACAGATGGATCACACTGGGCAAATGAAGAGTTTAAAAACAGCAAAGACCTAAAGATAAGTAAGAGCTATGCCAGGCAAAAGCTAAAATAACATGACAGCCTAGACGGCATTTGAGGAACAGAAAGTTAGTAGCTACATGGAGGAGGAAAGAGAAAAAGACAGAGATGGAGAAGGTGACAGAGGCTAGGTCGGGCTATGTCCAGTAAGCCTTTATCACCATGAATTTAGGATATTTGAGGAATGAGAAGGGGCTATCAAGCTGGGGAAATGAGTCAGATTTCTTTAATGAGAAGGATAAAGCTTAAACAGCTCACTCAGCTGCTGAACTCTTAAGACAATCTAAGGTTCACATTAGTTTCTCACATGACTGTCATTTGTGCATCAAGCAAAGTCTGGGTTTTGTTGACTTGTTAAAGAGTGCTTTGCAAACTCCTGTTCAGATGGAAGTCCTGGCTTGCAAGTTCAATGAAATTGGGTTGCCAAAATAATAAAGTTTGGGAAAAATTAATGGTTGTGGTTTTCATCCAGTAAATTGACAACAGGCTTATTATTTGAAAATAATAGATTTTTAAAAGCTGCCTAAACTCATTTCTCCCACACTCGGTGGAGGGATAGATAGCCTACTAACATAGCTCTATTAACCTATGTGCAACAAAACATTCATTCTCCTCATCTCCATTTTGCTTAAAACAATACCAATGCAAAAAAATGGCAAATATTGTCGTTAGAAAATTTGCTTTGTATTCCTTTTTGCTTGAAAGTACTTGCTGAGATGACTATAAATTCTAAGGCAATATAAGATACAATTGAATGGTTTTACTTTTTATAAATTAAATTTATTCCTTGATAGTTTCATATAATTATACAATGCATTCTGGCTACTCTCAGCCCCCAAGCCTCTCCTATCCTTCCCCAGACCTCTCTGTCTTTTACTTACATGGATTTCCCAGGTTCCCTTAATGGCAGAATCTTATAGAACTATATTTATTATCACATAGACTTTAGTGGAATCTTCTGGTTTTATACAGACATTTCTAGTTTTAATGGCACTAATTTATACACAAGTCTAATTTTGTCATTTTATTATGCATAGGTATTGGTATTTCCACTCAAAATACTGAGCAATTCCTCCTGTTGACATTTTATAACTCTGTTTTAATCCCAGTCCTCACATTTAGCCCTCATCCTAACCTCTGCCAGTCACTTGTTTGTCTTTCATTCTTAAAATTGTATTATTTAAAAAATGTTGTGTTAATAGACTGCGAGTAATTGTTTGATTAATGTATGTCCTGTATTTGACATGAGGCTGCAGGTTTGAATACATTTATACAATTGTCCTCTCTATATCTGTAACCTATTCAGGAAATGAAGCAATCAACTAGTCATAGTTGTTTATGAGCCTGAACCTTACAGAGAGGAGGAATTGGCACAAAATGCTATCCCTAACAGTCAACCTGTCTGCAACTGATAGCTACTGGGACAGGGAAAAATCAGATTTTTCAGGGGAGTATTACTGAATATACCATACACTCCCCAGGGAAGGCCTCTGCTCAGGACTAGTTAGTCAACAGAAAGCAGACAAGGTGTTTTGATTTCTTTTATTATTATTATTATTCTGTACCTTGTTTGTTTTGGTTTGTGTTTAGTTTAGGTTTTTGTGTTTTGTTTTGTTATGTTTTAAGAGAGAAAGGGCCGGGTAGAGAGCAGAGGTGTGTACAAACAATTGATTGCAGCCAGTTACAGGTGTCTGTCCCACACACCCCTACAGCTTCACTTTATCTTCCTTAGAAAAGGGAGAAGAGTGATGTGAAATTGGGTGGGTGTTGTATTCAGGGAGCTTGGGAGGACTGGGAAGACGGCAAAGAGAGATCAAATGCATTGTATGAAAAACATCTAAAGTAAAGAAAAAATAATGAAAACAAAAAGAGCAGGAACATTTTCTCTGTGGCCTCCAGATCTCCATGAGTGAGTTTCTGCATCCCAGAGGGCATGGGATACTGGAGCTGCTGTACCAGCATGAGCCCAGATTGTTATGATCTGATAAGTTCAATTTCTGGCCTTCACCTTTCCTGGTTATTTAACTAATTCCTGAATGCTCTGCTCAGTCACCAAGGTGTCTCATGTTTTACCATTTAAACATTTCAGTAAACTTATTGGGGTAGTTTGAAGAAAATTGGCTCCCATAGGCTCAGAGAGACCAGCACTACTAGGGGGTGTGGTTTTGTTGCAATAAGTGTGGTGTTGGAGAAAGTGGTCACTGAGGAAGGAGCTTTGAGGGTTCAGATGCTCAAGCCAGCCCCCCTCCCCTTCTCCTGCTGCCTGCTGACCCTGATGTAGGACTCTGGGCTGTCTCTCCAGCACCACTTCTTTCTGCATGCTGCCATGATGACAGTGAACTAAACCTTTGAACTGTAAGGCAGCTCCATTAAATATTTTCCTTTATAAGAGTTGTCATGGTCATGGTGTCTCTTCACAGCAATAAAATGAGATAGTTATTATGACATTTATTATTTATAAAATGTACACATTTCTACTAAGTCATCAGTATCCCCAAATGAATTTTAAACTTCTGAAATAATCTGTTTTTCTTAAGTGACATGAGTAGGTAATGAAACTGAGTGAGTCAGCACTTTTGTCCTTTAAGGAAGAGATTGTATTGTCTTAGTTAGGTTTCTATTGCTGTGAAGAAACATCATGACCACAGCAACTCTTATAAAGGAAAGCATTTAATTGTGGTGGTAACTTACAGTTCAGAGGTTCAGTTCATTATCATCATGGGGGACAAGGTAGCTTGCAGACAGACATAGTGCTGGAGAGGTAGTTGAAAGACCTACATCATGTAGGCAGCAGGTGAACTGTCTCACAGGGCAGGACTTGAACTTATATGAGACCTCAAAGCCTCTCTCCACAGTGATGCACTTTCTTCAACAAGGCCACATCTTCTAATAATGCCACCCCTTGTGAGGGCCATTTTCTATCAAATCATCACAGTGAACAAAGCAAGAATTTCTTCATGGGTTTTGGGACACCAAGTTCAGTCTTCCTATGGCAGGGTCACCATAAACTTTTTTCTATCTGTTCTGAATTTGGACTTTAGTGATCAATAATACTCCAAGAATTAATGTTTTATTGAAAGTATTGTGAAGGCATAGATTTACCTTTACAAAACTTTATCTCATAGAAAGAGCATTTTTCTAGAACATTCAGTGCCTGAGGGCAGGGCCCAGATCTAAGAAGAATCGAGGAAAAATCTCAGGAACATCTTGACAGCCAATAGATTCAAAGCTTAGTTTCCTGTCAAAAGTTTAACCAATAGTTTTCAAGAATTAATCTACCTCATTCCCCTTTACCTAATCCTGAAATGCCAAGACATGTAACACCCCACTTGTCTTTTTTCTCTTTAAAAACCCTCTCACCCCTGAGTTAAGGACCGAATTCCCTCTGCTGCTTTGGAACATAGGGTTTTGGCCCTGGTCCGAACCTGTCCAAGGGAATAAACTGACCCTGGTGTGCTTGCATCAGATTCCAGCTCCCTGGTGGTCTTTGGGGGTCTCTCGACATGGGTACTGCAGTATCATAGAAGACTGAATCTTTACATCCATTGTGTGATTCAAATGCTAGGAAAGTCTTCTGCCACTGAGCTTTTGTCCTCCTTATGCAAAAGGAGAGACTTTGTTTCATATGAATATCTTTGTTAATCTTTCTTTTTGTAAGAAAAAAACATTTTATTTAGCAGAATTGTTGACAAGATGACCAAAAGTGAGATTGATTCATTTGTGAGAAAGATGGTTAGTGTCCATTATTTCAATACATGCTTTTCATTATTCCAAGTCATACTTTTATCATTTCAGGTAATTTGCCAAAAGTTAAAGCAACTATTAAATGGAGAAACCTTGCTTGGTATGTGGTCAGTCACCCTGAAGTATACATGAGGTTACATTGTTCCAGGGGAAGAAGCAGTTCAATTAATTAGCTGTTAGAAGCTGTTTCGGTTTTGTTTTTTAACAATCTAGTTCTTTCTCAATGGTCAACATTCCACCTGGTTTGTCTTTTCAGAACTCAAGATTTTTCAGCTCAGAAAAATTAAGTTAGTTGCTGATGAGAAACTAAAAAAAGGAGTTGAACTGTAGTAAATGAATCGCTATGATTAAAAGTCTTACATCTCTATCCAAAGTATCCAAGGCAAGTGTTAAACTGAGAATCATACAAGAAAAGATCAAGTCTATAATTGTCTAATCAATGCAAGCTGTATTGGGGCACAGCCAGGACTGGCCAACAGGCTGCCTCACACCAGGTCGGGATTTCAGAGAACAGCCCCTGCTGGCCTCTTGAGTCCATTTAGAGGAGAGGCAATGTGTTGACAGGGGTGAGAGAGTTGGTGTTGTACATAGTTAGAAATGGAAGAAGGAAGAAGGGTAAGGATATACATCATGTAGATGGGGTGGCAAGCCGTTTACATCAGACTGGCACTTCCCTTCCCTCCCCTCCCCTCCCCTCCCCTCCCTTCCCCC